>VDFB02053664.1:0-51270 GCA_007258455.2 Sequoia sempervirens
GATTTGAAAACTATCGACTTCTACTCCACCATGCAAAGGAATTTCAATTGATAAAATCAAAGCCTTGAGATTTGAAGCTCTAGAGTAATTTTTCCTAAAGAATTCTAACACATGGGTTTTGTAGAGGAACTCGTGCACAATCAAAAGTCATTGAATCTTGGACATGCGAAGAAAACCTAAGATGAGAATTAAAGAAATAAGAGAGAGAAGATAGAAGTTATATTTTGCCTTTGCCTATCCTCAAATGAAGTTTGTCGAACAATCTAGAGCTGTATTCGTTAAGAATTCTGAAAAATAACACCTGTGGCACCTTCAAATCATGCTTGCACAGGAGAAAATTCACTTGCACTCAACTTGTTGTGAGAATAATGGACGCCTTTTACATATTAATAAAGAATTTTGAGGGTTTAATGTGCCAACTGCAAGAATAGACATTGATTTCAAAAGAAATCATTTGATTGGACCCCTCTTAGTTCATCTGCCACTAACTTGGAGTCTTGAAAGAATAAAAATATTAAAATATTTAGTTTACCCTTACATGCAAATTTGCAATTCAATATTGAAAAAGGGTGCCAATATTAAAATATCAAGCAATTCGCCCCTTTAAAGCTGGCATGCAAAGACTAAAATTTAATATTATTTTAATTAGTTAACTGAAATCTCAACATCTGGATGCACTTAGAAAAAATTCACTGATTCTGAAAAGTCCAAATTTGACTCTCCAGGCATCCATTTGCAAAAGTTATGAGTTTTTTCACTAACTTCCTATTTTATAGCTCACTAAAAGTTGCAGGTGTCTTTGTTTAGCTCTGATTTCTGGATGCCTGAGTGATGCTGTGACTGAGATGAGATATCCATCGCGAAGCCTGAAAAGCAAAGATGAAATGTTTGCTGGGAGCTGCAACTGCTAAAAACAATGTTTGACACCTCAAAAAATTAGGTGCCTTTGATTAAATTGATGCAAGATCTCTAGACAGCCATTTCTCCATTTTGCCATCTCACGCTTTTGAGCGCCAACGCGATTAGCGATGAACCACAGCGACTGGGTTGTAGGTTCACGTACATGGTACGGAAGAGTGCGCAGCCATGTCCGACTGTATGTAAGGCACTTGAAAGCTGCATTAGGAACCCAAAAAGCAAGGGTGCCTAGCCTATAAAGAGCACAATCACTAATAATTTGACAAAGTGTAACTTTCATCCAAGCGTCATACGCGATACGTATTGACCTTTGGGGAGATGGAGTGTAACACCTCCATTTGGATCTTTGGTCGGCGGGTTCTTTGTATGTTGTTCTATTTATGCATTGACTTTGGAACTTGGTTACTTCTAATCGCAATTGTTAAACGATGTGAATGATATATTTTGATGTGATGTTATTTTATTATGATGTTATCATTATGGCATGTTTTGGATTAACTTAGAAGATAATTGATTTAATGATGTTTTATGCTTGTGATCATATCATTGATGTTAGATGCGTCAGTTAGTGATATTGTATTGGTGAAGGGGACATGATTGTATCGCTTGCTTGCGAGTGCCCTACGATTCTAAGATTTCCTCTTCACAGTGTGTTGATCATATATATATATATATATATGCATGTTCGATGTAATTTTTGTTGCAGGTTGACAGGTACATGACATCGACTCCACCTAGTTCACAGGTTTGAGCATGTCCATTGACCAATGAAAATGGATTGGGAGATAGTAGCTAGGTTTTTTTAGCCAAGTCGTCACCCTAGCCATAGCGTGTCATCGAGTTGTTGTCGGGTTAGTTGTGTTAATTCAGTCCTTTGCATCTTGAGTATTTATCTAGTTGCAAATTATAAAGGTTATCAAGTGGCTTGCGTAGTTAAATTGATGTTTATATGTATTTATTTGCAATGTTGAAACGTCATTTATTTTATTGATTGATTTGATTTAATTAATAAATTTAGATCGAGTTTATTGATTAATTAGATTAAGGGTGATATATTAAATGGGATAGTTGTTTTGGCATTATTGTATATTATGATTTAATTAAAAATCAAAGTAGAAATCATGTTGGATAGTTAGAATTAAATTAAAATAAATAAATAAAAGGAGAATGGGTTTTGAATCTCACTTTTGAAAATTATTGATAAAGTAATTTCTTTGCAAAGTTTGTATTCTTTTATTTTAGTGAATTTTGAAAAGTGCATGAGGTTTGAATTAGAAAATAAAAATTTGTTTTAAATTTGAAAATTGGAAATATCCTCCAAATTTTGCAATAAATTTAGTGGGTGGGGATATTTTAGGGGTTTGACCAATTTGGGGAAAAACTCTATTTTAGCAAATGAAAATTGATATAATTTTTAACTTTCAATTTGGGGAAGAGATTTCTTGGCTATGGCTTCGCTTGGATTGGTAAAGGAATTGGAGACTCTTGCTTGAGCTGAATTCAAAGGAGGAGTTGAAAACACCATTGGAATCTTCAAGCCTTGAAGGAAAAATTAGGTTCTTTATTTTTCTTTGTTCATTTGAAAAGAATTCAATCCTTGTCTTGCTATTTGAAAATTCATGAAAAATGCATTCAAACTTGTAAAGTGTGGTTAGAATTGGAAATGAAAACCAAAACTAGAATCAAGCAATGGAAAAACAGAATGAAAACTAAAAGAATTGGCATTTCAAATTGGAATTTTAAACCATGTTGTTGTGTTGAAGAATGCATTGTTTTATCGCAAGATTATGTTGTGCATTTGCACAATTTGACTTAAAATGGAGTTTTTGGATTTTATTTTTCCCCTTCTCACACAGGGATTTGATTATATTTTTTTCTTTGCTTTCTTTATATGTTTATTTTCCCCTATCTGTGGTTGTGGGGTCATATTTTTTTTATCTTTTATTAAATAAATAAAAATTTCTTTTGTGTGTGTGGTGGTGGGGAGGTAGGGGCGCCAGCCCCACCACCGCCCAGCTCCCAAGGGAGGCGGGCTGTGTGCATAACACACAGGCTGCGCCCCCGAAGGGAGGCAGACTATGTGCCCCGCACACAGGCCACACCCCTTAGGGTGGGCGGACTACGTGCTGAGCACACAAGCCGCCGCCCATGAGGGAGGCGCCATGTGTGTTTAGCACACAGGCCGCTACCGGTGGCTAGGGCCTACGTGGCTAGTTAGGGCCGCAGCCAAAGCCAAAAAAGGCTTTTGGGTTTTTTTAAATTTTATTTAAATTTTATTTTATTTGTTTCTTATTTTATTTATATTATATTTTATATAATCTAATATATAAATATATAGGTACTATTAATTTAAATAATATTTTGTTATTATTTATATATATATATATTATATATATATATATATATATTAAATGATGAGGATTATTTTTATAGTTGGGAAATTAAATAGATACTTGATATAAATATTTAGATAATATTTTGATATTTTGATGAATATGTATTTGTTTTCATATAATCATATTTAAATAATTCGATCTTAAGTTGACTATCTTTTTTACCTTGACCGAAATGAAATTGATTTTTTTGCTTGTAGCAAATGGTTTTATTTTTAAAAGTTGATTTTGATTAATGCATGTAATTGGGAAAATGAAAATTAAATTATTGGTTAAACTCCTTAAGGTTGTCAACGTGGTTTGATTTACTATTGAGTTGTGCAAATAATGTTAATTATTTTCTTGTTATCATGTAGTATGTTAGTGTTTGGAGTGGCTTTAGGAAACCCTAATATTAGTTAATTAAGTTGACTGGATTTAGGAAATCCTAACCTTAGTTTATTTAAATTATCTATAGTGTTTTCCAGCTATGCTTGATCATTCTCGTCGTTGTGCAAAGTGAGTAAATGCCCTGAAGTCTTCCAGATAGAGTTTCATTCCTTTGTATGGGTTGTCATTATGATAGTCAGCCTTTGGATTGTCTTGGGTTTTGTGCCTCCTTTGGACTAGGAGTAATTTATGAGTTTTGTGTCTCCTTTGTATTAGGAGCGAAGTATGTGTTTTGTTTCCTCCAGTGCTCGGAGAGGGTTTGACCTTTGTTTCCTCCAGTGGTTGGAGAGGGTTTTGACCTTTGTAGCCTCCAGTGTTTGGAGAGGGTTTTGTACTTTTGTTTCCTCCAGTGTTTGGAGTGAGTTTCCTTTATTTGTTTCCTCCTTGGTTTGGAGAGGTTGTCTTATCCAGTTACTCATGGTGGGTTGTACTATATGTGTTGTCGATAGGAGAGTGGCTCTATGTGGGGGTCCGGCACACAAAGGGGTGCCAGGGTAACTCACTTAGGGTTTTAAGTAAGTGATAACTTAAAAAGAACTAATGAAAAACTCTCAAACTAATTAAGATAATTAATGCCTTTCTCATAACTCATTCGCTTTTAAGGTTTGAGATGAGACGAGAAGCGCAGTTGGTATGAGGGTCCGGTGGCTGGTAGAGTTGAGCCTGGATAGCCCAAGATGTGGGTTCAGCTGCCTTAGATAGTTGAGCCAAGGTAACTCATAGAAAATGTCGTGTGAACACTCTCTCTATGTCAACCAGAAGTCAGTATTGTTGTACTACGTAAAAGATCATTGTTCTCTGGAAGCATTGTAACCTTTGTGTTGAGTATTATTGTGGATGTAGTTGTTTTAGTTTAGTTTATAGTTTAGCCTATGTCTAGTGGTAGATGGTCTTGTGTTGGATTCCTGGTTACTATCTCCTAGCATGGGGGGTGAGCCTTTCGGTATCACACGGTCGGGTGGAATGTGCACCTTAATTCGTTGGTCCGTCTTCTTGTTCGTGTGGACGAGACTTCCAGTTGAGAGCTCATGGGATCCAGTTTCTTGTCATGCTTTATTCATTCTGTTGATCTTGTATTTCATTACCCCTCATTGTTATTGAGGTGGAATATGTAATATGTAATTATGCTTTTGGATTTATCTCATTCGGGGAATGAGAGTTCTAATCGTGTTGTAAGCTATATTATTGGAATCAAGTGGTATTTCATATTCTTTGATGTAAATTATTATGTATGGAATGTATGTGAACTTAATTGTTAAGTAATTAAATGTTATTGATTTAATTCTTGTTTCTTGTTTGGGTTTAAGTAACTCAATCTCGTAACCTTAGGGGTGGTTGGCAATGGTTAGTTAACTTGCATGTTAATTGTTCTCATTTAAAAAAAAAAAATTAGTTCATTTTTGTAGTAAATTGCAACTTCCCCTAGGGTTGTGTGGCGGGGCGTTAAAAAGCATCCGTACAAACAACAAAATCACCTATCGGATCCGGTACTACTAAGATTGGAGCACTAGTCAGCTTTTCCTTAAGAGTCTGGAAAGCTAACTGACATTGATCAGACCAAAGAAACTTCTTTCCCTTCCTTTGGAGAGAGGTGATAGGATGTGCCATCCTAGAAAAGCCTTGGATGAACCACCTATAATAACCTGCAAGTCCCATGAAGCTACAAATTTCTAAGACATTTTGGGTGCGGACCAATCCACAATGGCCTGAATCTTTTTAGGATCAACTAAAATTCCTTCACCTGAAATCACATGGCCCAAATATTGAACTTCAGTCTTATAAAAGTCACACTTTGCCTATAGTACCCCTCCGTTTATGCTTATGCTTTCTGTTGCTATGCTTTCATACTGTTAGACCTATGATGTTTTGTTTAGATATTACGATCGCTGGTTTTGAGCGATAGTGGATTACTTGTGACATGATGATACTTATTTGATGATTATTGATTTTAGACATGATTGGATATAGCGTAGATGTTTACTTTCCATTGTTTATTGATATGTACATGCTTATGATGGACTAACAACATTTATTTCATTAGTTTGTTGTGAAGTGTATTGGTGTGGAGAACAGAATCGCATCTCTCGCTTGCAAGTGCCCTGTGATATTTGTGATTTTCTCTACACGGTGTGTCTGTTTAATGCTTTATATATATATTTGTATGCATGTTATTTGCTTGGTTGCAGGATTTTCAGGTACATGACACCGACTCCACCTGTGTAATCAGGTCTGAGCGTGTCAAGACTCAACGGATACGTTGATCAGGAGATAGTAGTCTAGTTTATCCTAGTCTAGTCTTTAACCTTGGTCTTAGTACATTGTCAGTTTTCAATTTTGAGTCATAGGTTGTATTGAATTTTTTGTTGGTTAAATCATTTTGAAAAGGTAAATTTGGTTAATTTTAATGTTGGAATATTGTGTTTTAAATTATTGATATTTAATTAATGTTTAAATGTAGTAGAAATTACTTGCTTAATAATTTAATTCATTAATTAGCTTATTTGGTTAAATAGTTGGTCTTAAAAGATTAAACTATTTTAATTAAATAAATAAATTAATTATATTAAATTATTAAGTGTGAAATTTATATTGCATTTGAAAATTAATTAAATTGTGGAAAATTAGAAAATAAAAATTTATAAAATAAAATGCATGTATATTAAAATTGAGTTTTGCAAAATTTTAATTAAATAAAATTGGCATGCAAAATTTGAATTGGCAAAAATTGCCGAGAAGTGGAGAAGATAATTCTCATAACCACTTCTCGACAAGTGTGCCAGTGTTTTTATGAGGTTGTTGAAAAATTTGTTACAGGAGGTTATTGTGGATCTCGGGAAATCACAGAGGTTGTTGAAAATTTTTCACGGGGAAATTATCAAAGCTTTGCAAAATTCTTGCTGTGTAAAAAAAATAAAAATTATTTTCTGAGAGGATTTGTATTTCCTCTGAGGTTGTATATTTGTGGAAGATTTCTTGCCTGGTAGATTTTTCTGGTTGGACATCTTGTGGATTTTGGGTTTGTATTGGAGAAGCTTTTTGGGAGTTGCATTCTACAGGGAGAGGTTACACTCCAACAGCCAAATCTTCAAACACAGGAAATCAGGTATTTCTCTAGTTATTATTCTTGTTTTTCTTTGAATTTTTTTGTAAAAACTTTCTGTTAACTATATGAATTTCAAGAAAACAAGATTAGAAAAAAAAAATTCAAAGAAAATTCAAAGAAACAGTTATATGCTCTGATTATATAGTAAAATATTTGTTCTTTGTTATTTAAAAAAAAAAAGATTTCTGGAGAATCTTGCTGAAAAAGAATTATTCTAGATTAATTGAGCATTTTAATTATAAAAATATATATATATATATATACATTTGTGAGGAAATTAGTCTGTTTGTTTTTTTTAAAGGGTTAAACAGATAAATTTTAGTTAATCAGAGATGAAATCTATATCCTATATTTATACAATCACTCAGATTTATTTTTTATTGAAGAAATTTATATATATATTTATACATATATATATATAAATATAATGGATAATTATGGTATTTCAACAAAGATTTAAAGTCGTGACGCTGGATTCGTGAGAAAATCGCATCAAAAATTTTATAAGGCTCTAAATTATTTTTTATTTATTTCCAGATCCCTAAAATGCAGTTTTTTTTTTAAATAGTATAACTGGGGAGGGCCGAAACCCTCCCCATATTTTTGCTTGTGGCTGGGCGCAGCTGCTACGGCCACGCACAGTAGCCAATGGCTGCTGGCACAGCCCTAGCAATGGCTGCGTCCTCCCCAAATGGGAGGCCACAGCGCTGCGTACGGGCTTTGTTTTGTTTAAAATAAAGTTTCATTGGAAATTTCTTAAAATCGCATGGTTTAAATAAATTCACTTTAGTTAAATATACATATATATTATATATTTTATGCATTATATTTATTATATATATTATTTATAATATATATAATATATAATATATATATATATATAATAAATTAATTCTGTAAAATTTTATTTAATTAAAGTTAAATTATAATTATTTAAGATTTGGTGAAATGTAGTGTGAAAAGTGAATATGAAGAAAATATTAAAATTAGTTTATTATAATAGGCTGTTGAATTTGATTATATAGTATGATTGAGGAAGTTTAAATGAAATAATTAGTTTTATTTTCTTATTGTAAATGGATTTTTATTTATTTTGAGTTGTTGCATAAAATAAGTGTTTGTAATAAATGGATTTAGTGAATCCGAATTTTTATTTATTTATTTTCGATTTGCGTTATTACGTGTATTATGAATGGGAAAAATGGGAAAGTTATAAATGTTCAAGTCTTCCAGAATAAAATTGGGTAAAAAGGGTGTATTATTGTTTCAAAAGTATTTCTTAAATTGACTTGGGTTTGTGCAAGAGTTAAACATGGTGTCTGATACTGTTATGGTTTATTTGTTATTGTGCTATGTGATTTGTGCACTTGGTAGACCCTAGTCATAAAAACTTAGAAACCTTGTTATGTTTAGGGGAGTGGCTATTTGTAAGGGCCGACACACAAAGTGGTGTCAGGGTAACTTACAAATAGTTTGTAAGTCAGTGAAAACTAAAGAACACAGTAGATAGATCTAAAACACTTAACAAGATATTTTTCCTCTCTTATGACTCTTGATCTACTACAGTCATGAGTATAAGATGAGAAGGCCTAGAATGGCAAATCGAAGTCTTGTTTCCTTAAGAGACGTTCGATTCCACAATAGTATGCAATAGGGGCCGGGTTTCGTAAGAGGTTACCAGGGTAACCCAAGGATTGGGGGCCGGAACCTAGGAAGAAACACCAGGGTAACCTTTGTACCGTTATGATGACACTCCACCTAGAATAACAGTTAACCTTGTATTTGTAGTAAACTTAATTGTCAAAAATCTGGAAGCAATGTAACCATTAGTTTGTTAGTACTAGTGTCTAGGGTTAGTAGATTAGGTCTAGGTAATCTTATTACTATCTCCTAGCACAGGGGGTGGACCTACGGGTACCACATGGTTGGGTGGAACATGCACCTTACTCCGTTGGGTCCCCAGTTTGATTATCATCGAGAGCTTCATGGATGGAGAGCTCGCACATGGAAACTTATGTTTATTTCATCATTGTATATTGTAAATTTTTTTTTGAAAACATCCCTCTATTGTTTAAGAGGTGAACAATGTAATTGTAATTGTAATTTTTATAGAACTACCTCATCAAGATTGATGAGAATTGTAATATCATATCAAATACAATGTATGGAAAAACATGTATGTACTTTATGTTATTATGAATGGTATTCAAATGAATTTTCTATGTTATACAATGATTATCTTTATGTTATTAATTATATGTGCAATGCGAAATACTTAAGTCACTTTTGGAAAACTCAAAGTAGTGTAACGTCGATTAACCTAAGAATGTATGCAATTAATTAACTTAATATTAATACATTTTAAAAAAAAATTATTACACCTATATACACTATTGCAATATTCTTAGGTTATTTAGACGGGGCATTACATTTCCAAGTTGGCAAACAACTGATTGTCCCTTAAGCATTGTAACACCTGCGTTAGATGTTCCTCATGTTCCTCCATAGACCTAGAATAAATCAGTATGTCATCGAGAAACACAAGGACAAATCTATCCAAGTATATTTAGAACACTCCATTCATTAAGCTCATAAATCCTGAAGGTGCATTCATTAACCCGAATGGCATCACAGTGAACTCGTAATGTCCGTATCAAGTACTAAATGTTGTTTTATGAATATCTGCATCTGCAATTCTCAATTGATGATATCATGATTTGATATCAATCTTAGAGAACACCTTCGCCCCTTTTATCTAATCGAAAAGATCGTCAATTCTGGGTAAAGGATATCGGTTCTTCACCGTTACTTTGTTCAACTGTCTATAATCAATACACAAGTGAAGTGAACCATCCTTCTTCTTTACAAAAATCACAGGTGCTCCCCAAGGGGAAACACTTGGGCGAATAAAGCCATTAGCCAACAACTCTTCCAACTGCAGACGGAGTTCCTGAAGTTCCTGCATTGTCATCTGATATGGAGCTCGAGATATTGGCTTAGCTCCAAGTACCAGATCAATCCTGAAATCTATATCTCACTTAGGCGGCATACCAGGTATCTCTTCTGGAAACACATCAGAAAACTCCTTAAGGAGAGGGTACTCCTCCAGTGACACCCTTCGACTATCCTCTAACTCCAGATCACTCATAGATACTACAAAGAGCTGAAAACCCTGACGGAAGTACCTTTTAAGTTTCATGGAAGAGATCATTCACAATGAAATGGGTCTTTGAACACCCATGATCTCCACCTCCTTTCCAGAGTCATCAATGCACTACACTGCTTTACGATGATTGTCAATTATAGCATGGTGTGCACTCAACCAATCCATGCCCAAGATGACATCATATGAGCTGAGTGGTAGGATTCTTAGGTCCACTTTAGTTGAAAAATCCCCTATGTTCAAACTATAACCCTACACCAGCTTTTCTACAACAAGCTTTGACCCTGAGGCTAACTCAACCTACCATTTTATGCCTTGACTAGTTGCCACCAGTCTACATTGCTCAACTACTGAAGGAGATATAAAAGAATCAGATGCACCAGAATCAAAGAGTATAGAAATGCTAGTATTATGCAACACACCTGGTGTCTCAATGACGATGCTTTGGTGGTCTACCTATCGATTATCCACTATAGCAAAGACATGATGAGATCTCCCTGCATCGCCTACTGTCAGCTCTGATCCAGCTGGCCTTTGATTAAAATCTAAGGTGTTCTTTTGAGGAAATAATCTAGCAATATGCCCTTGCTACCCACAAGAGTAGCATCCAATACCTCTGCCCCCTGATGGAGCATTCGACTACTGAAAGCTTCCTTGACTCGACGCTGACTGAAAACTAGGTGCAGGGTACACAAAACACTCCTGACGAGCTCGGTTCTTGTTCTGATCCCTATGAAACTGAGAATTTCCACCTTGCTGAGATTGAAAGTTCTTATGCCTTGACTATTGTTGCTGTTGATGACCCCCTTTCGAGGGTGGATACCTGTTCCTTGAAGATCCTATGCCTTGTGACTGACCTCCATGAGTGCTAAAACCAGGTGTAGGCGCAATGCCAATCTATACTCCAATGTGACCACCTAAGGCCATGGCCAAATTTTCCTCTACCAAGTAAGCCTTTTCAACGACCATTTCCATCATCTTTGGTTCGAAGACTCACACGCCACCACTAATGTGGGCATTTAAGCCCCGAATAAAATGTTGCACCAACATGTCTTCATCATGGCTGATCCCTACATACTGCTTCAACTCATAGAAGTGTCGTTCATGTTGTTCCACTGACATAGACAACTGCTTGAGATCATGAAACTCATCAACCTTGCGTTGTCTCCAATGGTCTGAGAGGAAATGAGCCTTGAACCTATCTAGAAATAATTCCCAAGTGACCATACTGATATCAAGGTGTAATTTTTGTTCTTCAAGACACCACCAAGTAGATGCAAAACCTCGCAGATGCATAACTGTGCACCGAGCTTTGGTATTGCTACCATAGGGGTGCATGGTGAAGCAACAATCCAATTCAATTAGCCATGTTTCAGCTTCTAGTCCTCCTCCAGAACCATCAAATGTCAGTGGGTGAGCTCTCATCAAATCTCTCATATGGCCTGCCATGACTGCATCCTGATTTGAAGATATTTCTCTCTGCCTTGGTGACCTTTCTCTTTCTCTCTCAAACCATGGCTCCTCCTCCAGCCTAGGTCCCAACCGATCTAGAATCTCTCCAAGAATGTGTTGTAACTGACCGTTTAATCCTGGTTGTCCCAAGTTCTGACCACCTGAAGGATTTTTGTGAAGACTCTGATGTTCCTCCTGCTCATAACCATGGGAACTAGGAATTGAAGGACTTTGCCAGTTTCCTCTACGACCAGCACCACGGCCTCTTGCTCGGCCACATCCTCTACCTCGAGGCATATTTTTGCACAACAAGATAAACGTACAAGTGATCTCAAGAGTCAAATGCAAGGTTGCCTAATGGACTTAACTACCTAGAGACCCCAACGTTTGCAAACCTTGGCTCTGATACCAAGTTGTAACGCCCATTGTGCAAACCCCAGAGAACATCAATTGTAACCAATTTTTTTAAAAAAATACAAATTAAACATGCAACTAAACATTAAAATATATTCACATTGCACATTAACATTATCACGTTTAGTTCTCTGGGGCACGCGAGGTCACATTGCATAACAATTCTTAACAAAAAGGTAAAAGATAATATAAAAAAACTTATCCAAAACATTACAATAACCATTTACAGAAGTACATCCATGAACCATAAGTAAAAGTATTATTACATCACATATTACAATCATAATGAATCTCTTACAATAATGTGTACAAAGGTTCCTGAATAATACATCATCGTTTAAACATTACATGACATGATCTTGATAAATGAATTACAATAAATCTCCCATACAGGTGGGATAGTACATAGTATAGTAACATCTGAATTACAAAGTGAACAACTAGTACAAGCTCCAACTGAAGAATGCTAAGAAGAAACAATGTTGATGGGGAACCCAACGGGTGCGGAGCACGTTCCACCCAACCACGTGGGTTATAAATAACACACCCCCCATGCTCAGAGGTGACAAGGAAGAAATCACGACCTTGAATGCCAAAACCAATCCCAATAAAAGACAACATATACAATAATTCTAAAACAACATCAAGGATTATGAAGAACATAAATTACAACATTCATGAGTCAACATAATAAACTTAAAGCCATAAATCTCATCACAACAAAACAAGACAATAAAAATTATCCAAGTAACCAAAGAACAATCTTGAAACATTTCCAAATGAAACTGTAACAACAAATAGAATACAATTCCAAAGGCAACAAGAAACAAGGCATAAGGGTGTCTAGTGGAGAGTGTCATTGGATAGCTTACATGGGTTATCTTGGCCCTTCCTCCAACTTGAGGCATCGGCCCCCATCTATGGTTATCTTGGCCCTTCCTCCTACTTGAGGCCCCGGCCCCATAGGGTAGCTCATGCGGAGCTGTCAACCTCTCATGAGGATGAGGGTACGACTTTTCCAACCATGACCTTCTCAGTCTACCATTAGTCTGCAATATCCCTAATGCATAGACGAGGTATCCAATTATTATCTTATATGTTTTACTACCCATCCCCCTAAGTTCTATTATTAGGTTTTCACTTGTTACACTACTCTTATGTGGGTTATCCCGAGCTCTTCCTCCTTTCGAGGCATCAGCCCCCACGAAGAGCCACTCTCCCCAAGACCCCTAGCATAAACCAAAACAAGGCAAGGGTTGTACCATAAAGTATAAAGCATATATCTCAAAAAAAAGACATGTGAGGCATTACCCATCTCGTGATATCCCATAATCAAAATCTCAACAATCTTGTACAACCCTTCCAAAATAATAATGCTAAATCATGCAACATTTTGAGCACATAAAACGAGGGTAAACATCCAATGATAAGAACATGCCTCTAGAAAACTAGGGTTCACAACTCCAAAAATTGGGTTCATAAGATCAACAAGGTTCCCTCATTACAAAAGTCAAAAAGATAACTCAAGGAAATAAAGAAGTCAATTAGAATTAGAAACTAAAACAACGTGATAACTTTCACACCAAGTTTAAAATAATTCTTTTAATTACCTTACAAACTTCTCTTTTCGTTGAACTAATTCTATAATAATTTCTAAAAATTCCAATTCCTAATAAAATTCGTCTTTTCCATAATATTCACAATTATATTTTTTTTTATACTACTAATGAAATTAATATATATATATATATATATATGTATGTATATATTTTACATATATATATATATATAGATATATCTATAAATCAAATTTCAAAAGAAATATTACATTATATATATATAACCTTATATAAAAAAAAACCACACACACACATTATATATATATATATATAATTAAAAAAAACCAAAATAAAATGCATGCAAAGAAAGGTCATTCGGCCTATAAAAGCACTGTGCATAGCAGTCTTACCTACTGTTGTGTACAGTAGTATTGACTGCTATGTACAATAGTCTTTAAGACTGTTGTGAGCAGTCATGGGGTTGCACATAGGTACCGGGGGGGGGGGAGAGGGGGGGTATAGCCTTAGCCACCCCTCCCACTACAAACTCAATAATTTTTATTTTTTTTAATTTAATTCTATACAATATTTTTTTAAATAACTTTTATTTTAAAAAACGTGTACCCTACACGGAATTCACCAACCATGTACTAGTTCGGCACGGGAAAACTAAAATTTTGAATATCATTTCTTTTAATAGTAACAAAATAATAAATAAATAAATTTATAAGTATAAATATGTATTTTATATTATTTATATATATATATATATATATATTTCACAAAACCAACTTCTATAGGAGAACCGGTTAACATACAGATGTAATCACAATATATTTTAAATATATATATGCATAAGAGTATATAATCAACATTTATTTGTTTCAGTGGAAAAATACGATGTTTTCTTTCAAATCAAATCATAACTAGATTGGGCATCATCATAAAATGAATATTGTTCTTAGTTATTTCCTGAAAGAGTTTTCTAAAATATCATATCATTTCTTTTCTCACAGAAATCATATTTAACTATTTTTATTTTTCTTTGAATCAAAAAATTTAAGAACAAGAAATTGGAACCTAGAGTCCTGCGCTGTTGAAATTTTCGATTAAGCTTCGCTTGATCCAGATAACCCTTTGAATAACCTTTGTTCCTTCCTTTAGAGCTTCGTCTCTCGATTTTCTTGCTTAGATTTTTGATCTACTATTCCATTCAGAAGAACCTCCCCTAGAATAATGAAAGAAAAATGAAACAATTTTCCCCAAAAACTTTCGAAGATCCAATATTTCATAAATTAATATTTTTGTGCAACTTCTGTCAACATTTTCTCGTGAATGAATAACTCACAATTTTGCAATTAAATAAAAGATATCTCTTCTCTTTTTCGAAAACTCGAATTAAAATACACGAGCCTGGCTGGCCACACTGGCCACACCATACTCTGATTGTTTCAACATTATGTCGTTGGGTAATTTGTTGCTTGCCCTGTCTTGCCGAAGCAGGTGGAATCAAGACTCTATACCTGCAATCCCTGCATACAACCAAGATCCTGTACATGTACATATTTATATATATAATCAAAGCATTACATTGTGAGAAGGAATTGCAGTGTAGCAGGGCACTTGCGAATGAGTGATGCTACACTATCCTCTCATCACATATATTCTAACAATTATAATATCAATGATGAAATAACATTTCTAACTAATTGATCACAACATAAATAAATTATTAAATCACTACATCACAATGTATAACTAAAATCAAATTAACATCACCAACCATAATGTCATATCAAATAACCATGTCCGCTAATGAAATAACATCATCACCAAAAGTCTAACTATCCAAACCAAACAATAAATAGTACTATCACAGTATCAAAGTGTCGAACCAAAGCATAGAAAATAATAAGTCCAAACAACAAAGATGAGGGGTATTACATCACAACAAAGCATTCACCATTCCATAATAAAAATAACACAAGGAAAAGTAATGAACATACTTCCACAGATACAACACCATATAAACAATATATACCATTTAATCCAACGATGAAAAGATCATACATAATGTTACAATTACATCACAAGGGTTCCTCCTTGATTACAAATAAGGAATACAATATAAAGTGCCCACTACTACAATGAGTAAGTAGAAATACAAATCCATAGAACCACATGAGCTCCTTGAACAAGAAGATCCCACCATCATGAACAAGAAGAGAAACTCAACAGTGTAAGTTGCATGCCACCCAACCATGTGGTACCCATAGGACCAACCCTTGTGCTAGGAGACAGTAATAGGTAACCAAGACTAACCTACTACCTCTAGACATAGGAAAGGTACAAAATAACATTGTAATAGTAAATACAAAACACAAGTTTACATTGCTTCCAAAATCAATGAATCAAGAACAATTACTATACAATACAATCAATTGTTGTCATAAGAGGAGTGTCATCACAAAGGTTGCATTGGTTATCCTACAAAGATCTTCCTAGGTCCCGGCCCCCATGTTGGTTTATCCTGGTAACCTCTTACGAACTCCAGCCCCACATGCACACCAGTGCGGAATCGATTATCTTTCGAGAAGACAATATAACGATCTTTCCATTCCAGGCCTTCCTGACTCATCTCAAGTCTAACACAAGCCCTTGAGCCAATGAGCGAGGCTAATTATCAAGTTAAATATGTTAACTACCCATTCCCCTAAAGTAGGTTATTTAATTTCCACTGATTACACTGACTTCCACATGAGTTACCCTGGGACCACTTTATGTCCTGGCCTCCATTGAAAGCCACTCCCCTAGCAACAACACAATAACTCATTCTACACCCAAGGGTAGGCAGTGCACAAACTAATAATAACATAACATAACACATAACACATCCCTACGGATGTCCAATACTAAATCCAACTATATGCACTACCCAAGGAAATCTTAAGGTGACTAACAGAAGTGACAACCCTTTCACAATTAAAATCTAGAAGACTTATATTTTCTCTACAACAAATATTCCCCACAGTAACCAATTACAAAAATACTAGAAATTAAAATAAACAATCTCATGTAATTAAAAGCACTACTATTCGGATTTCCTAAATCCAATAGGACAATATCTCACAATAAAATATATTATTCAAAACGCAATTCCCATTAACAATTCACAATGAAATAATATCACAAGTTTAACTACAGTTTCACAAGTACTCATAATAATTAACTCAATTTCTTTAATAAAAATAATTAGTCATTTCTAATTTAATTAATCATGCTTGCAAATATTTATTGTAATACACAAATATTAAATAAATGTATTCAATATGTATATATACAATTAAATAAAATTATATATATATACTTATAAATATATATTACTTAATTATAAAATCAATTATACCCTTTTTTGTTAACATCATTATATAATCACAATGCATTTTAAATTTCAAGTATATAAATATATTTAATATATATAAAAAAACACAAGAAATTATAACTATATATATGTATAGATATATATAATATACATTCTAAATAATATATATATATATATCATATATATATATATATAATATATATATATCATATATATATATATAATATATATATATCATATATATATATATATAATATATATATATATGTGTGTTATACAAACAAAATTGAATTCTATAGAATCTGTGCGGACCATATATGGTACTGGTGCTATTCACAGCCGGACCTCCTAAGGAGGTACGACTGTGTGGGAAATTTGTACGTTGCCTGTGAAGGTAGCCCTGACTGCCTCCACAGCCGTCCCCTTAGGGGTGGCTCTAGTGTAGCCCCCATGCCCTTAACATAACTTCTTTCTTGTTTAACAAAAATACAACGATTTAATATATATCATTGTACGAATGATTTCAAAGTCCCAGAAAAACACAAAATAAAATTCTATAGAGAATTTTCACAACTCAATGTTATATATGAAATTCACACACACACACACACACACACACACACACACACACATATATATATATTATTATAATATATAAAAATTATATGCATATATATATATATACTTAATAGAAGATTGTTTCAGAAGATTTATATTTTTTTTTTAACAAGAAATTTTCTATAGAATAATAATTCAATTTCCACAAGAAGAAGTTTTCTACAGGAAATATCAGAGATTTTCATTTTCCCAGACAATTAAAAGGAATTGGGGAAACCAAAACAAAATGATGATTTTCTACAGAGATCTATAATTTCCTTTGGTATTAATCTATTTCAAATGATCAATTTACATAGAGGGTCTAAATTGTTTTCTACAGAGGTTCAATTTTCATGGCAATATTTTCAAAACAAAAGCTTCTACAATAATGAAAACCTCTTCTAATCTTTTCCAATTTGCATTACAATAATTAAATAACTCTTTCAAAACAAAATTCACAAAAACAATTAAGGAACCTATTCCAGAAGAATTGTTTCCGTGATGATTGATGTTGGGCTTCTCTGTAATCTTCAATTTGCCAAGATTTCCAAAGCTTCCTCTAGAAGAATTGCCACTTCCGAGAGAACCAAAATAATCCACAACCAAGAATATAACAAACTAGATTCCTAAAATTATCAGAACGCTTCTAAGATCTACAATTTCTTCAAACCACAAAACAATTCTTTTATTTCCCAAAAACCTTTGTCCTTCTTTTCCCATGAAAACAACTTCCTCTTTTCTCACCAATTTCAATCAATCTCTCCGTAAATCAATTTTAGGATAGTAAGAAAATAAATCCTTCTAACTTCTTGTTCACATAACAAATATCTCTTCTTAAACAAACCAAGATATTTATAAGATCTTTTCCCAAATATGCATTTAAAATTAAAACAATTTATTTAATCTAATTTACAATTAAATAACTTATTTATTTTAATTCCCAATTAATTTAATAATTAAAATTACTTAATAATATAACTTAAATTAAATTAATTAATTTATAATAAAATCTCCATATTAATTAAATACTTAATTACAACATATAATTTAATCCATACAATCTAAACTTGCACGATAAATAAAATACCAAGATCAACATGGATAAGGAACATAACCAACATATGGATTGACGAAACACTGTGCTAGGGTAAAGGTTGACAAGGTTAACAAGTTACTATCTCCCAATCATTACTGTTGAGTAGTGGACACACTCAGACTTGTGAAACCAGGTGAAGTCATTGTCTTGTACCTGCAAACTAACAAAAAAATAAAAAATTATACATGTATACAAATAATAATTCATACACACCGTGAAGAGAGAATCACGGAAATCACAGGGCACTCACAAGTGAGTGATGCAATACCATTCTCTTCACCAATGCAATGTCACATCAACTAACGAGATAATATTTCAATTAAACTACCATAAGCATATATAGCAATGTCATCACAACTAAGCATCTATGCAAACATAAAGCATATTAAATATAATCACCATGCATATAATGTATCATCACATCCATATAGTCTATCATCGCCCCACTGTCAGCAATAGAACAACCATAACATAAAATAAGGTCAAACAAAGTATCTGAGCTATCAAGAAAAACATAATGAAATGGAGGGGTGTCACATCCTCCCCCCTAGGTTCAGGCTTACTCCTGGAAGCCTGCAAACAAGTAAGGGTAGAGCTCCCTCATCCTAGTAGCATTTTCCCATGTAGCAAAAGTGTCATCTCTAGGATCCCACTGGACCCTCACTTGCTCAATATCTCGACCCCTGAGAGCGAGTCTCCTACGTTGGGAAACAACCACTGGCTCCAAATCTAGCTGCATGTCCTCTACCTGTAAAGTAGTCCAATCAAGGATATGAGAAATGTCTGGATGATAAGGTCTAAGTACAAAAACATGGAACACATCATAGATGTGCAAGAGACTGAGTAGTAAGCAACTAGCCCAATCTTCTCCAAAATCTCAAAAGGCCTGAAAAAATGAGGTGTGAGCTTAGAACCCTTTCCAAAACGGATTGGACTCTTCCTCGATCGCACTCACAAGAAAACTCGGTCACCCATAACAAACTGGTGATCCACACAGTGTGCATCCACATACTTCTTCTGCCTATCCTATGCAGCTACTTAATGCTCTCTGATCTGAACCACCTACTCCTCCATATCCTGAAGCATATCAGGACCCAATAAAATCCTATCCTCCAACCTTTCCCAACTCAATGGAGTCCGACATGGCCATCCATACAAGGCCTGAAAAGGTGCCATGCCAATAGAACTCTGAAACCCATTGTTATAAGCAAACTCTACAAGATAGAGATAATCCCCCCATTGTGTCTATTGGTCCATGACATACATGCAAAACATATCTTCAAGGATCTAATTGACCCTCTCAGTCTATCCATCCGTCTCGGGGTGATACGCTAAACTGAAGTTCAACTTTGTACCCATAGCATGTTGTAATGATGTCTAAAGAGCCGAAGTAAACACAGGATTCATGTCAGAGATAATCCGATGCAGAATACCATGCAACCTCACAATGTCCTCCATGAACACTCTAGCAACTAATGAAGTGTTATAGGAGGAATGGATAGGTGAGAAGTGTGCCACCTTTGTCAACCTATCTACCATCACCATAATCACATCGTGTCATCGTGAAGATTTGGGTAAACCAACAATGAAATCCAATGAAATGATGTCCCATTTCCACTCAGGAACCAAATGAGGCTGTAGAAGACCAGCCGGATGTTGGTGTTCAGCCTTAACTCACTGACACTCCAAACACCGTGATACATAATCAGTGATATCCCACTTCATACCTACCCAAAAATAAAGTGGTCGCAGATCGACATACATCTTCTTCACTCCAGGGTGAGCTAAATAAGGTGTTGGATGTGCCTCTATCAAAATCAAGGTACAAAGCCCTTTCAAAGATGGAACAAATATACGTCCCATGTATCTTAATAACCCATCTATCTCCAAAGAATATCTTGAGTACTTGCCATCCAAAGTCCTACCTAACTCAATCTCAGACCTTACCTCCTAGTACTAGCTATCTATAGGAAGTGCAGTAAGAATCTGGCTCCTCAAATCTATAGTAAGAGTCATCTCAGATAGTTTGTGCCTCCGTCTACTAAGAGCATTGGCCACAATTTTCTCCTTCCCCTAGATGTACTTCACCTCAAAATCATACTCATAGAGGAACTCCATCCATCGCCTTTTCTAGAATTATGGTTAGGCTATGTGAAGATGTACCGTAGACTCTGATGGTCACTATGTAACTCAAAACGGTGCCCCAATAAGAAATGTCTCCATCGAGTCAACGCATGTACAACTACAGCTAACTCAAGATCATGCATGGGGTAGTTCAATTCATGATCCTTGAGCTTGCGTGACTCGTACACAATGACTTGATTATCATGCATTAGTACCACTCCTAACCCCTCCAAATATGCATCTGCACAAATAAAAAAGTCTCATGTAGGATTTGGTACCGCAAGGATCGGTGCACTAGTCAACCTCTCCTTCAATGTCTGAAATGCAACCTCGCTCTACTCTGACCAATCGAACTTCTTCCCTTTCCTCTAAAGAGAAGTAATAGGGTGTCCTACCCTAGAAAAGTCCTAAAAAAATGCTTGTAGTAACCTGCTAACCCCATAAAACTATGTATATCTGCCACATTCGTGGGCGTAGGCCAATCCATGATTGCCTTGATCTTTGTAGGATCCACTGCAATACCTTCTCCTAATATAACATGACTACATTTGGAAAAGTTTTCATACAACTTATTATCCCTCAAACATTGCAATACCTACCTCAAATGTTCCTCATGCTCCTCAACTTTCCTAGAATAAATCAATATGTCATCGAGGAATACCACTACAAATCTATCCAGATATGTGCAAAAAAACTCTATGCATCAGGCTCATGAATACCGATGGCACATTTGTCAACCCAAATGGTACCACTGTGAACTCATAGTGACTGTATCATGTGCAAAACGCTGTCTTATGAATATCAGACTCCACAATCCACAACTGGTGGTATCCTGATTTAACATCAATCTTAGAAAAGACTGTAGAACCTTTGACCTAATCAAACAAGTCATCGATCCTGGGTAAAGGAATCGATTCCTAATGGTGACCTTATTTAACTATTGGTAATCTATGCACAAACGAATAGAACCATCCTTCTTCACAAAGATCACCGGTGCTCCCCAAGGTGAGACACTAGGGTGGATGAAACCCTTCAACAACTCCTCAAGCTGCAAGCGAAGCTCTTGAGTCGTCATATGGTATGGGGCTTGTGAAATGGGTTCAGAACCAGGTAGAATATCAACCTTGAAGTCTATGTCATGTTGAGGTGGCATCCCTAGAATATCATCTCAAAAAAATCTGCATACTATTGAAGTATGGGGTGGCTATCTATAGACACCTCCTCTCTATTACCCATCTCCAAGTCATCTACTGTCATAGCAAATAAATGACATCCTTGATGAACGCATCTTCTTAGCTACATATCTGAGATCATCCTCAATGATATAGGTCTTTGGACCCCTACTAACTCAACCTCACTACCTGATGCATCAATGCACCGTATCGACTTGTGTCGACAATCAATCACGACCTTATGAGCATCAAGCCAATCCATCCCTAGGAAAATGTCTTAAGAACCTAACGTTATAACATGGAGATCTATAGTAGTGTGGAAATAACCAATCTCTAGTCTACAATCCAATACATAGGAATGTATTGTAACTCTAGCACTAGATGCTATCTCAACCTGCCACTTACCATCTTGCCTTACTACTCTTAATCTATCACATGCCACGATGGATGATGAAATAAATGAATCGGAGGCTCCTGAATCAAATAATATGGTAACTCTGTTACCCTAAAACATACTTGTAGTCTCCACCACTATACTCCAGTGGTCAGCTTGGCAGTTTTCAACCACAACAAATACATGATGTCCTTTACCTGCATCACCAATAGTCAGCTCTGACATCACTGGCCTTTGTGTATATCCTAATGTGCCCTTATTGGGACATTTCTGAGCTATGTGACCATGTTGGCCACAAGAAAAACACCTGGTACCCCTGCCAAAACCTCTACCTCCAAAAGGTGCACTGGACTACTGTACACTACCCCTAAAGGTAGACTGAGTACTTTGTGTTGGTTGTGCATTACTAAAATGTTTGACACACCTCTAGTTTTGATCACCCCCTGACTGAAATTTTTCATTCAGTCTGGGTGGAAAATCCTTTTGTTCCCCTGAGAGTTTTGGTACTGTCCACTCTGTGCTGGTGTCTATTGTGCCTTGGGTGGTCCAGCTCCCTTAGTCTGGCCACTATGTGCACTAGGCTCTATAGTTGAAGTATTGCCCATCTGTACTCCTACATGACCACCTAATGCCATTTCCAAATTCTCCTCTACAATCCTGGCCTTTTCTAGCATGGTCTCCATAGTCTTGGGTTTGAAAACCCACACACCTCCACTGATCTGGGCATTTAATCCCCTAAGGAAGTGTTGCACCAACATTCTCTCATCGTCTCCAATTCCTGCGTACTATTTGAGCTCATAAAAATGATGCTCATATTCTTCCACTGACATAGTCATCTATTGTAGAGTATGGAACTCATCACCATGATGTTGTTGCCAATGATCAAAGAGAAATCTGGCATGAAACCTCTCTAGAAACATCTCCCAAGATACAGTACTGATATCAATATGGAGCTTTTTCTCCTCCAATATCCACCATGTGGAAGCAAAGGATCTTAGGTGCATAATCACACATCTGGCTTTGGTGTTGCTACCATATGGGTGTATAGCAAAGCATCTATTCAGGTCAATTAGCCAAGTCTCAACCTCTAAACCGCTGCCTGATCCATCAAATAAGGGTGGTCAAACTCTAAGTAAATCTCTCATGTGTGCATATACCATTTCCTCTGACTGAGCTGGTACATCTCTCTCTCTAACCACAATATGATCTACTTCCTACCTTGGTCTAAGACGGGCAAGAGTATCCTCTAACAATTGATGCAACTAAGTGCCTTCGACCCCTAGTGGATCCAAATACTGAATACCGCCTCCCAAAATGTTTTGGGAAGCTTGTTTTTCCTCACGGTCTGAATCATGAGAAACATGCAGAGGTGAGTTATGCTAGCTACCTCCATGTCTTCCTCTACGACCATGACCATAGCCTCAAACTCTCCTAGGTGGCATGATCCTAAGAAAACACACCAAGGTGTAAGAAGAGATATGCAACTTAAATCCTACACAAACAACTTAATGGTTTCCAAATTAACCCAGAGTTCCTAGTGATTAAACCTAGGCTCTGATACCAAGTGTAAAACCCCATTCTGCAACCTAGAGGACAATGCAACACTGCGGAAGCACGACTAATTTTTTTCCTTAAAAAGAGTAACAATGATGAGTGAAGTAACCTACTCTAACACATACATCCTTTAGGCCACACAACGTGTCTACATGTGAAATTAAAAACTTACAAAATTATTCAAAAACATAGTATATGGAATTAACTCATGATAACAACTTACAACAAAGCATTTAGTATTCCATAATAAATCTAACACAAAGAAAAGTAATGAACATATTTCCATAGAAACAACACCATATAAACAATATATACCATTTAATCCACTGATGAAAAGATCATACATAATGTTACAATTACATCACAAGGGTTCCTCCTTGATTACAAATAAGGAATGGGTATGTGCAGGATCATGATGGAAAAAACAAGCCCTTAAGTAGCAAAAAAATCAGAAAAATTAGAGTTAGGAAACTTGACATAAAAAATTGAATAAGTTATCTATATTATTTAAAAAATATGTAAGAATGGAATCTATAGCAAATTGAATGTAGTTTCTAAACTACTAGGTTTTAAAAAAAAAAAAAAAAATCTATTTGGTGAAAATATAAAATTTCAATGCAGAGTACTTAAATTTTAGGGAAAAATAAGAAGTAGGTGTCTGTCTAACCACCCTCACCACAATAAAATGATAATATTTTTTATAATATTTTAGATATAAGTAGAGGACCATGTCCGGATGTGATGCATATTTTTTTGTAATTTTTTTCCAAGTAAATAATTAATTTTGAATTTTTATTACAACTTTTAAAAAATATAAAAACTCATATGTCTTTCCACCTTAACTTGGTCAAAATTTCATGAAATTTAATTTTTCTTTTTTTAATCCTATAGTATGTGAAGCATAGAATGTGATTCATGTTTCAGATTCAAAAAATGTGATACCGTTTGAAAGTTATAGATGCTTTTCAATCAACCTATCGATCAGGACTTTAGTCGTAATTCAAATAGAAAATGAATAATAATTATTTATTAAATTCAAAGTAAAGCATAATTTATATTGGTGGAAATTTGAGAATCTCCTTTAAAAACCCTTTTCGTTTCATCAATTTTGGGTAAGAAAAAAATCGTCAGCCACATACCCTACACATACCCATAATATTGCCACTTTTTGGCCCATCATGATCCTACACACACCCGAATACAATATAAAGTTCCCATTGTTACAATGAGTAAGGAGAAGTAAAAATCCATAGAACCACACGAGCTCCTCGAACAAGAAGATCCCACCATCACAAAGAGGAAGCGAAACTCAACAGTGTAAGGTGCACACCACCTAGCCATGTGGTACCCGTAGGACCAACCCCCATGCTAGGAGATAGTAACAGGTAACCAAGACTAACCTACTACCTCTAGACATAGGAAAGGTACAAAATAACACTGTACTAGTAAATACAAAACACAGGGTTACATTGCTTCCAGAATCAATGAATCAAGAATAATTATTGTACAATACAATCGACTACTATCATAGGAGGAGTGTCATCACAAAGGTTGCATTGGTTATCCTACAAAGATCTTCCTAGGTCCTGGCCCCCATGTTGGGTTATCATGGTAACCTCTTACGAACTCCGGCCCCACATGCACACCAGTGCAGAATCAATTATCTTTCAAGAAGACAAGATAATGATCTTGCCATTCCAGGCCTTCCTGACTCATCTCAAGTCTAATGCAAGCTCTTGAGCCAATGAGAGAGGCTAATTATCAAGTTAAATATGTTAACCACCCATTCCCCTAAAGTAGGTTATTTAATTTCCATTGATTACACTAACTTCCACATGAGTTATCCTGGTACCACTTTGTGTCTCGGCCCCCATTGAAAGCCACTCCCTTATTGACAACACAATAACTCATTCTACACCCAAGGGTAGACAGTGCACAAACTGATAATAACATAACACAAGAGATAACACATCCCTACAGATGTCCAACACTTAATCCAACTACATGCACTACCCAAGGAAATCTCAAGGTGACTAACAAAAGTGACAACCCTTTCACAATTAAAATCTAGAAGGCTTATATTTTCTCTACAACAAATATTCCCCACAGTACCCAATTATAAAAATACTAGAAATTAAAATAAACAATCTCATGTAATTAAAATCACTACTATTCAGATTTCCTAAATCCAATAGAACAATATCTCACACTAAAATACATTATTCAAAACATAATTCCCATTAACAATCCACAACGAAATAATATCACAAGTTTAACTATAGTTTCACAAGTACTCATAATAATTAACTCAATTTCTTTAATTAAAATAATTAGTCATTTCTAATTTAATTAATCAAGCTTGCAAATATTTATTGTAATACACAAACATTAAATAAATATATTCAATATATATATACAATTAAATAAAATTATATATATATATACTTATAAATATATATTACTTAATTATAAAATCAATTATACATTTTTTCGTTAACATCATTATATAATCACAATGCATTTTAAATTTCCCATATATAAATATATTTAATATATAATATATATAAAAAGAAACACAAGAAATTATAACTATATATATGTATATATATAATATACATTGTAAATAATATATATATATCATATATATATCTAATATATATGTTATAGAAAAAAAAATATAATTCTATAGAATCCAAGTGGACCATATAAGGTACTGGCACTGTTCACAGCCGGACCTCCTAAGGAGGTACGACTATGTGGGAAGTTTGTATGCTGCCTGTGAAGGCAGCACTGGCTGCCTCCACAGTTGTCCCCCTTAGGGGTGGCTCTGAGGTAGCCCCCGTGCCCTTAACATAACTTCTTACTTTTTTAACCAAAATACAATGATTTAATATATATCGGTGTGCGAACGATTTCACATTCCCAAAGAAACATAAAATAAAATTCTACAGAGAATTTTCACAACTCAATGCTATATATGAAATTCACACACATATATATATTTATATATATAATATATATATATATATTATATGCATATGTATATATATATATATATATTATATGCATATGTATATATATATATATATATATATATTATATGCATATGTATATATATATATATATATATATATATATATATATATAAACTTAACAGAAGATTGTTTCAGAAGATTTATATTTTTTTTTTGAACAAGAAATTTTCTACAGAATAATAATTCAATTTCCACAAGAAGAAGTTTTCTACAAGAAAGATCAGAGATTTTTATTTTCCCAGACAATTAAAAGGAATTGGGGAAACCAAAACAAAATGATGATTTTCTACAGAGATCTATAATTTCCTTTGGTATCAATCTATTTCAAATGATCAATTTACATAGAGGGTTTAAATTGTTTTCTATAGAGGTTCAATTTTCACTGCAATCTTTTAAAAAAAAAAGCTTCTACAATAATGAAAACATCTTCTAATCTTTTCCAATTTGCATTACAATAATTAAATAACTCTTTCAAAAAAAAAATCACAAAAACAATTAAGGAACCTATTCTAGAAGAATTGTTGCCTCAAGGATTGATGTCGAGCTTCTCTGTAATCTTCAATTTGCCAAGATTGCCAAAGCTTCCTCTAGAAGAATTGCCACTTCCCAAAGAACTGAAACAATCCACAACCAAGAATATAACAATCTAGATTCCTAAAATCATCAGAACGCTTCTAAGATCTACAATTTCTTCAAACCACAAAATAATTTTTTTATTTCCTGAAAACCTCTATCCTTCTTTTCTCGTGAAAACAACTTCCTCTTTTCTCACCAATTTCACTCAATCTCCCCGTAAATCAATTTTAAGACAGTAAGAAAACAAATCCTTCTAACTTCATGTTCACACAACAAATATCTCTTCTTAAACAAACCAAAATATTTCTACGATCTTTTCTCAAATATGCATTTAAAATTAAAACAATTTATTTAATCTAATTTACAATTAAATAACTTATTTATTTTAATTCCCAATTAATTTAATAATTAAAATTACTTAATATTATAACTTAAATTAATTTAATTTATTTATAATAAAATCTCCATATTAATTAAATACTTAATCACAACATATAATTTAATCCATACAATCTAAACTTGCACGATAAATAAAATACCAAAATCAACATGGATAAGGAACATGACCAACATATGGATTGACGACACACTGTGCTAGGGTAAAGGTTGACAAGGTTAACAAGTTACTATCTCCCAATCATTACTGTTGAGTAGTGGACATGCTCAGACCTGTGAAACCAGGTGAAGCCGTTGTCTTGTACCTGCAAACCTACAACAAAAGAGAAATTTGTACATGTATACAAATAATAATTCATACATAACGTGAAGAGAGAATTGCAAAAATCATAGGGCACTCGCAAGCGAGTGAGTCAATATTGTTCTCTTCACTAATACAGTGTCACATCAACTGATGAGATAATATTTCAATTAAACTACCATAAGCGCATATAGCAATGTCATCACAACTAAGAATCTATGCAAACATAAAGCATATTAAACATAATTACCATGCATATAATGTATCATCACATCCATATAGTCTACCATCGCCCCAATGTCAACGATAGAACAACCATAACATAAAATAAGGTCCAACAAAGTATATAAGCTATCAAGAAAAACATAACAAAACAGAGGGGTGTCACATGAACATTTGATTACTTTATCTTCCCTAAAATGGTATATAAGTACTTACATAGTATAATGACAATATTTACAAAATATAAGGTTACAAATTTATATCCCAAAAAACTCCAAATCATGTTCATATCTTCTAAAAAAGTGTTTCAAAATTCATGTCCAAGTCATAGGTATTGCAAGAACCATATTTTGTTATGTAAAATCCCAACTCAACTATTACACACATAAAATTTGTAATTAAATATTTGGTTATTGAAAGCTCTTATATTTTGTTCTACTTAAGGGGCCTTCAACTAAAATTTTATAGTCCTACTTATCAACATTCAACCTAAATGTTATAAAATAGAGTATATGTGATAAAAAATTCACTTTAGTTTGCTAAAAAATGTGATAGGTCTATACATAAAATTTTGTAAGTAGACTCTATAATTTATCTATGCATTTTAATGTATCTTTTCTCCTTATATTAACATTAATTAAAATAATTACATGCAATTAAGACAATAGTTTTTATTAGGTGATGGTTGCTAATAGTTAATTTTCCATAAGTATTTGGAAGATGCATAAAATGTATGATCTATTTTTATATTAAACATTCAAGATATTGTACACTAGCTTATGTGGTATAAATCCTTGTAATCACCAAAAAATTCTAGATTAGAACTATTGTGCACTAGATATATAGACAAAGGAAATAAGTGATATGTACAAGAAAGTAAATTATTATGGTAAGAGTTAAGTGTTGTGACATTACCAATGCCCCTAAATGCAATATAATGAGACAATATTTCAAGAATTATTATTACAATCTATAACAAACATGGGTATACTACAATCATACTATTTTACCAAATATGGTGAACTTGTTTCCAAACCATTTAGTTCATATTGACAACACATTGTGAGCTCATGTTGACTAGAGGCATTGAAATGGGGTATGTGTAGTTATCAAGGCATAGGGAATGTAACGCTCGTCGTGCAAACCCCAAAGGACAAAATAATACACACATTTTATTTTTTTAAATAATACAAAGTAGACATATAATGAAACATTAAAACATATTTACATTGCACATTAACATCATAATGTCAAGTCCTCTGGGGTACACGAGGTCACATCACAAAAACAACTCATAACAAAAGATACACATAAGACTAAATAACATAACTAACCTAACAACCATCATAACCCTTACAATATCCATTTTCAAAAGATAACATACATATATCCATAGCATGAGTATAATTACATCACGTGGTACAACCATATTAAATCCCATAAAATATGAATGGTTACAAAGGTGCATAATTAATACATCATCATTTGATACATTACATGTTCTCAATAAATGAATACAATGAAATGTCCCATACATGTGGGACAAATACATAGTACAAATAATGTCTGAATTACAAAATGAATATCAGGTACAGGCTCCAACTGAAGAATGCTGAGAAGAATGAACGTTGATGGGGAACCTAATGGGTGCAAAGCACGTTCCACCCAACCATGTGGGTTTTAGAGAAAACCCACCCACTGTGCTCAGAGGTGACAAGGAAGTAACCACGACCATGAATGCCATAAAACAACTCCAATAAAGAATAACATAGTACAATAACTCCAAAAACAAACATCAAGGATTACACAGGACATAAATGACAACATCCATGAGTCAAACATAATAAACATAAAGCCATAAAACTCATCACAAATAAACTGAGGCAATATCCATAACTCACATGCCAAGTACATCAAAGAAACAATCATAATACACTTCCAGAGGCATAAAAGAAAACAAGGCATAAGGGCATCTAGTGGAGAGTCTCATCGCATAGCCTACATGGGTTATCCTGGCCCTTCCTCCAACATGAGACGTCGACCCCCATCTATGGTTATCCTGGCCCTTCCTCCTACTTGAGGCGTCAGCCCCATAGGGTGACTCATGCAAAGCCATTAACCTCTCTTGAGGACGAGGTTACGAAATTGTCGACCATGGCCTTCTCAGTCTACTATTAGTCTACAATAGCCCTAATGCATAGACGAGGTATCCAAGATTATCTTATATGTTTTTACTACCCATCCCCCTAAGTTCTATTATTATGTTTTCACTTGTTAATATACTCTTACATGGGTTATCCTGAGCCCTTCCTCCTTTTGAGGCACCAGCCCCCATAAAGAGCCACTCTCCCTGAGACCCCAAAACATAACAAACTCAAAGCAAGGGTTGTACCATAATGAACAAGACATTAAATTACAAAAAATGACATGTGAGACATTACTCATCTTGCTAAAACACATACTCAAGGTCTCCACAAAATCTCGTACAACCGTTTCACAATGATGATACCAAATAACATGCTATAACAAGAGCACAAAGAACGAGGATAAACATCCAACAATAAAATCACACCTCTGGATTACTAAGGATCACAACATCCAAATTCAGGGTTCTAAACCAAACTAGGTTCCCACATCAATACACTAAAACAATAAAATAGAAATAAAGGAAACAATCAAACCAATTTCACTAGATTCCACAATTTGATTTATTTCATTCACAATTAAACAATGAGATTTATTTTCCAATTCAAAAATGATCACAACCATAAATTTAAATTTCAGAACATAAAACAATAACATTGTGCTTATTTATTATATATATATATAAATATAACATTCATCTAATTTTAATTAATCTGTCAAATTCTTTTAAAAACAATACATTCTAGTCTATGTATCAACCCATACCCATGCCAATATAAATATTCTAAATATATATATATATATAATTAAAATTAATAAACAAATTAATAACTTAAAAAAAACAAGTCGCAGCCCTGCCATACGCGGACTGCGCACGATAGTCCATATGGACTACTGTGGGCAGCCCGCGCGGCCCACAGGGAAAGGGGTGGGTACGGCCTAGCCATCCCCCCTAACCCCCAATAAAATTTAAATTTATTTATTTATTTATTTACTTTTTCCTAACATAAAAAAAATGCCGACGGTACGATTTTGGCCGGCATTAACTTCGAAAAAACAGTGCCATATAAAAGTATAAAATATAAATGAAAACATAGGTTTTTATATATTTATATATTTATATATATATGTATGTATGTATATGTATATATACTTGTATAAGAAAGTGTATATATATATACATACATATATATATATATGTTAGTCAAGAATAACTTTTGTAAGAGTCTAGTAATCATAACCAACTGCATATATATCATATATATATGTATATATATATATATGAATATATATTCAAATACTCATTTGATTCAGAGGGGAAAATATTTTTCAAACACAAAATTATTAACATATTGAACATTTTTAGAGGTTCAAATTTTTTAATAGTCAAATTGTAAAATCACATAATATTCTTAGAAACCCAGCTTAATTCCTTCCATTTTCTTGCAACCTAGAAAGATTTCTAAAACCCTATAAAAATTCCCTTCTTTCTCAGAAACATATTTATTTATTTATTTATTTTGAATCAAAAAACTAAAGAATAAGAAAATGGAATATGGAGTCCTGCATTGTTGAAAATTTGATGAAGCTTTGCTTGATCCAGATAGCCTTTTTGAAGAGCTCTCATTCCTTCCTTCAGAACTTCTTCACCTGATTCCCTTAACCAATCTTCTAATCTAAAATTTCCTTCAAAAGAACCTCTCTTCCAGAACAATGAAAAACTAAATAGATTTCTACAGAAAAGAACCAGAGAGAACCTAATTCTCAAAACTCAATATTTTGGTGTAACTTCTGTAAATTTTCCCATGAATGAAAAATTTCACAAATTTTCTATTAAATAAAAATATATCTTTTCTTTTTTCAAAAGCTCTAAAAATCCAAATTAAAAGAATTTTTCTAATTTTATTCCTAGCTTTTTAGCCAACACTCAACACTCATTGGTCCTTTTTATCTTTTTTTCCTTTTCTTGATTTTTTTTCTATTTAACAACACTTTTTTCTTTTTAATTCTAATTTTGCAAGCTTTACTTTTCATTCACACAATTCAATATCCTTAATTAATTTATTTCATAATTATCCTCAACATGCTAATTTAATTAAATTATCAAAATACTAATTTTAAAAAATTTAATTTACACTTTTAAATAAATCACATGAATTTTAATATAAGACTTTTATATTTTAATACAAATTATTCCAACACTATTATAAACATTTATTAACATCATTTAATTATATAAATTACATCATACAAAATACCAACATAAAATAAATACCAAAAGTACACTCACACAAACCACTATAATAAATTACAAAAATGACAAAGGTTAATGACGCACAATACCACTAGACAAGACGGTTTGACAAACATGGGATGGGGTGACTTCCTTGTCATCTTTGTTTCAACATCATGCCCATTGGGTTATATTGATGCTCGCTCTATCCTATCGAAGCAAGTGGAATCGAGACTCTGTACCTGCAATTCCTACATACAAACAAGATCGTGTACATGTATATATATAATCAAAACATCACCTTGTGAGAAGGAATTACAGTGTAGCAGGGCACTCTCGAATGAGTGGTGCTACATTGTCCTCTCACCAAAACTATTTTATCAATTACAACATTAAATATAAAGTAACATTGCTAACTAACTGATCACATCATAAACTAATTACTAAACCACTGTATCACAATGTATTACTAGAATCAAATTAAACATCACCAAACCAAATGTAACCATAATGTCATATCAAATATCCATGTCCTCAAATGAAGAAGCATAATCATCAAGTAGTCTACACTATCAAATCCACCAATCTAAACAATAATAGTAACTATCAAAGTCTCAAAGTATCAAGCAAAAAGCATAGAAAGGTAACAAGTCCAAACAACAACATGAGGGGTACTACAGGGAAATTCATCAAAAGTTTCAAATACCTTGGGAAAAAATGTAATTTAAATTTTAAAATGAACTTATTATTAGACTATCTCTATGAAACTATTGATACATGTTCGTATAAAAATGTTATTCAAGAAATTTTTGGAACATTAAATTTCGCATCTTGAAAAGAAAAAATTTGGAGACAAAAAAATGAGGTATTCCTTGAAATCATATTTATAATAATCTAATCACTTATTATTATTGTATATTTCACCATTCCTTTCACATGTTTCAAGTGATAATAAAAAAGTAGTCTAACAAGGCATGAATTGTATGTTAATTTTGGATGCATGCAAACTGGTTGAGGAAACACCACGAGAAGAGGGGTCTCATGGAATACAATGTATATGTTAAATATTTTATTAATAAATTTGTAAGCCAATTTCATTAAGAAGCATAAAGTAGATTTCACAATATTTTCAACATCCTCCCTACCTATGCTAGAATGAAATGTTTTGGAATGAGGTATAAACAACTATCAAAGCATACAAATAGATGGATTTTTCAAATGATGTGGCTTCAAAGATACTCTATTATATATGTATACAAAATTTATCAAAACATGAAGGATTGAGGATTGATATTGTTTCAACTACCTACTATTTTTTAGTAGAAAAGTAGGAAAGTCAGCCTTGAACTCGTAGTATTAAAAAAAAATAGTAAAGTAGAGAGAAACAAATCAAGAAAAACTAGAGCTTGAATCCAACATCTTTGTCTCTAAGGGATTTCCATGCAAGATGGGTTCCATCTTAGGATGACATTTATTCCTCCATTTTATAGTTTTCCAAGAAGAGTCATCAATCAAATTTGAATCCTTTAAGCAATAAGGGAGAGAGGCCCCCATAGAGTTCCTTACAAGTGGAAAAATACCAAAAAAAGAACAAGGCGGAGAAGAAACAACCTTGTCCAAAACTAATGCATCAAGATCCATAAGAGAAATATAATTTTGAGGAGCAAAAATATTAGTCATCTAAGCAGGAGGAGGAGGAAATAGAAAAGGTGAGTGAAGTGAAAAATCCTCACTAACAACAATAGAATCATCAAGGTACACAATAAGATGGGCAGGAAGAGCATTCTTCCACCAAGTGGAAGAAGATGTTTTACAAGAACCCTGGGGATAGTCATAGGACAAGTTCCTAGTAGCAAAATAAAACCTATAGTGAAATGGGATACCCTCATAATCTACAAGCTAAGACATTTAGATCAATCATTAACTTGAAGCACAACCTCACTAAGTAATACTTTTGATAAATTAACCTCCACTAAAAATGTGCATAGGAGGTGTGGGTAAAATTCTTAGAAGTAAGATCTACTTTCAAGAACCTAGCAAGAGCATTACCAATGGCTTCAAAAGTAGAGGAATACTAGAACTATAAGGGGAGATAAGATAGTCTCACCCAAATAGGCATAATATCAATGGATTCCTTCAAAGGGTTAGAGGAAGGAACCCAAGGGAAAATTGAAAGAGTATGAGAATCACATTCCAAAAAACCATGATCTAAGACAACCTATTTATCCTCAGAAGAATCAAAATAGATAACAAAAAATCCCTAGCAGAAGAGTAAATTTTGATCTTACCCTCCACTAAAAGCATCCACTACTCCAAGACCTAGAGATGCAGGTTAGGAAGAGAAGGCCATAAATGGAAGAATCTATAGAACAACCCATTTTGAGAGAAGAAATCAATATAATCGGTGACATCCTACCCAAGGGAAATCATAGGGGCAACCTTAGCACAGGGGAGAGACACTTGTGGATGCACAACAACAAAACCCAACTCCACCTTTTTTTGACTTCACTATAGCAAAAAAGGAGCTAGCCAAGGAGGAGCTAGAAGAGAAGCATACATGCCTAGAGAAGAAGGTACAAAAGCCACCACTGTAGGAAGCTATGATAGAGAAGAACCTTCCACTATAGGGGATATTTGAGCTAGAGTAGCCACACCAACAAGAGGGAGCAAAAAATCTACAAATAGATCACATGCAGGAGGAGAAGAAATTTAATTGACCCATAAAATATATTTTGAATGAGTAGGGGAGTGGGAGGAGCGGGAGAGTAAGAGTGCCATTTCAATTAAGAATTCCAACTATTTATTGTTACATTTATACCCTAGTACACATAAATGAATAATAACATTTCCTCTACCACTTTATTGAGATTTTCTTTAAATTTATCAATGCAATACTAATAGGAAAAGAATTCATTCTCCATAACATTGAGTAATAAGAGAAAATAATTTAAAACTTCATTATAAATTTGTAAACTATTCAAATGAGAAGGGTGTAGTAAAATAAACATTGGCCAGGATTCACCCTTCCCACTCCATAATGATAACTTGGAAATTGTATAGGTGTTGTTGTACATATATAGAGTTATTATCAATGGAGAATGATGGCTTGATCTAAATCCAAAATGATCAACTTTCCCCCTTTAAAATTTCATTATTCACATTGCTAGAAGTGATAGATTAGAATGTTTTTCTTCTACTAACTTTGATGCCCTCATAAGCTTCTTTCTATTTCACTCTCGGTGGTAAGTAGACTAGGAAGGAGGAATGGTACTAACAATAGTAAGAACAAGGAAATAACAAGATTGTAGAATATGATTTTTCAACTTGGTGAATGTGTTTGGGCACCTATTTTATGCTTTGATTACCTTATTCTATACCTAGACATAAGAAAAATTTATGTTCTATTTGTGAGACATGGAAAATCCTTCAGAGTTGAGTCATGATTTACTATTCTTTATGGTAGTAGACCCGAGAGACATGAAAAGAAAATTTTCCTTTATAAATGGAGTGAGTTCCCTATTATTTCTCAAATGTAACAAGTTTAATCGATGTTTGACAGTGATTTCTTAAATACTTCAATTTCCATGTCTTACACGGGATCAAAGATTTCATTAGCAACTAAGTCTATGTTATTTACCATGACTAGTAGTTCTAAGATTAGTTTTAGGAGAAATATTTAGTCTATAGGATACATATAGTGTGAGATTTGAACCTAAAACAAGTCTCACACCTACAAACCACTATTGAGTCATTGGAAACAAGTTTCAGTTATCGTTTAATGGAAAACCAATTGTCATTTAATGGTAAAAGCCTCCAAAATATTAGGTAAAAGCCTCCAAAGTCTCACTTATCACATAAAAGCTAGATAAATATTATATTGACACCGGGATGGGAACATTCTATTTCCATCTATAATATTTTTTTGTCAATTTGATGGAAACTTTCTTTTTTCATTTGTATTGCTTTATTTGTATGCAAATATTTCATAATCAGATAATACTTAATTTATTTATGGAAAAAATCTAGATTTGTCTAAGTTTATTTCATTCCATTATTTACCATTTATTATTAGTTGTTCAAACCAACCACATGCAACTAGAATTTGCATGCATAAATAGATACTATCTAACATATTAGTATACATATAGTTTTCTATTGGCATAATCCTTGAATCTCCTTTAGGTGCAAGTGCTAGTATAATTTATTTTTAAAATGAGTCTTCTTATTACTGAATGTGTAATATTTCTATTTCTATTATTATTATTTATTTAAAATTACACCATTATTTGTTTGTATTGTTGGAGCCTAATTAAATGAGAATATTATAGCTTGTGTGTCCATATGTTTATAATTAATTTCAAAGGTTATTTTTTATTTATTTTAAATTAGTCATTAGTTTTTCAAGGTAACAATGCAAAAAAAATGGTACGATAAGATAGTATTAAGAGGAGGTCATGATAAATTTAAAGGATGTTATTATTAAAGAGTCATGTGGCCCTCATTTGATTAAGAACTCAAAAGACTGGCCTAATGTTGGCCAATGACCTAAAATTTTACAAGGGAACCAAAGTCTGGCAACAAGATAACATACCTAGGTACACAACACAATGATTGATAAAGTGACTACAATATAAGAGGAGATGGTGGCCTTGGTAAGATGTGACACCAAGGATCCTTTAATTTTTGAAGAGGTAAGGAATTTTATTTATTGCAAGTGGATGTTCAAAAATATGTTCAAAGAAAATGGTAAGTTATAGAGGTACAAATCCAAAATGGTGGGGTCAGTGCAAGATTATGGGGGTCCAAACTAGGCCCTTAAGTGGTAATGAAAGTTCAAAAAAACAAAGTTTGGCAACTTGACATAAAAAATTGAATAGGTTATTAACATAATTTGAAAAATATGTAAGAATAAAATTTGTAGAAAATTGAATAATTTATTTTCTAAGATACTATTCTTTTTTTTTTTTAAAGTAAATCTATTAGGTGAAATTTTGAAATTTCAATGTAGTAGTACTAAATTTTCATGGACCAATCTAAGTACAAGAAAAAATTAATATTTATTTTTTAGACTTTCAATATAAGTAGAGGACACATGCCTAGATGTGCCACATTTTTTTGTATATTTTTTTTGCAAGTAAATAATTAATTATGATTTTTTTATTAGAACTTTTCAAAAAATATTAAAACTTGTTTGCCCTGCGACCATAACTTGGTCAAAAATTTATGAAATTCATATTTTTTTTATCCTATAGTATAGGAAGCATAGAATGTGCCACATATTTTGAATTCAAAAAATGTAAAATCATTTGAGAATTATCGATATTTCTCAATCAACATATCAATTAAGACTTTAGTCATAATACATGTAGAAAATTAATAATAATTATTTATTAAACTAAAAATAATGCATATTTTATTGGTGGAAAGTTGAAAATGTTCTCAATCAACCCTTTTAATTTCATCAAATTTGGATAAATAAAAATTCATCAACCATTTCTTTTTCATATCATCACTTTTTGGACCCCCATGATCCTGCACTCACCTAGTGGTTATCTACTCTTAGAGAGAGGGAGTTGATTTTAGTAAAAAATTATCTCATCTTGCTAAATAATCTTCCATTATATTTCTACTTTTTATTATTGTTGCTTGTAATTTTTAAGTAGATGAAATGGATATTAAAACTATTTTCTTTCATGGGTATCTTGAAGAGAAATTTTAATTAGAATAAACAAATTATTTTTTGATGTAAAATGGAAAGAAATTTTGGTTTGCAAGTCAAAAAAATAATTGTATGGTATGAATCAAATGACTCTATTTAATGGGAATAATGGGAAATGATTAAAAGAAAGATTTAAGAAATTAGGGTTAGAAAATATTATAAACCCAGAATGGAAAGATCAAATAAACCCATTAATCAATGAAGTTGAATATAATTCTTGAATGAATTAAACACAAATAAAGTATATAACTCTAATTAAGATCAAATTACTCAAAAGAAACATGAAAACCTAGTACCCCATTGTTGAATTATGCCAATTCACTATGTGCATTGCTCAATCATGCATAACCCATGTTGCAAAAGCTTTCTTGATGAAGATCTTGATTCAAAAAAATTCTCTAAATGCTAAAAAATGATGAATGCTCAAGCTCATGAAGATTGTGTATGAAAAATTAATGGAGGATGAAGGTTTATTTAATATAATTCCTGGAGGTTTGATCAATGATGGAGATAAAAGGATGAAGATCAAGGGTGGAGATCACATCAAGAGATCAAGCGTGGAGGATTCATGAGAGAATTAGTTAACTAAAATCCATCCCTTGATTTAAGGGAGATATTTTAGGATATTTTATGGAGGGAAGATATTTTGAAAAAATAATATTTGATAGCCTCATGTATATTTGATGTATATCACACATAGTTTGATATGTGTCATGATAGTCATATATATATATATATATATATATATATATATATATATATATATATATATATATATATATATATATATATATAAGATGAGATGATTGGATGTGGTCTTTATACTATTGATGTCTTATTTCATGCTTATGCTCATGTGATGTATGTATGGATGCAGATGATATGAGATGCTTATATGATTATGCTTATGATATGACATCGATGTTTATATTTTTATGATATGATGAGATATAAATGCATGTGTATAGATATGATGTGATGCAATATGGATTCATGTATGTAGTATGTATGCGAATGCAATGAATGTCTTATTTTTTATACAATCTCTTGATATGTGATGATTATGTTGATATTTTGGGAATACAATATGGATGCATTTATGTTATTTTTTTTGTATGACTATCATGATACTAGGTTGGAAATGTTAGCGTGGACATAAAAATATAGAAGAAAGAGATGGATATTGAGTAGCCTTTATTTATATTGATCCAAAAGTCCAACAAATCTATCATTATTCAAGACTTTATTGGATATGTGATGAGATAGGATAGATGATATTTCTTTGCTTCTCATATTATGCTTAATTCATCATAGCATTCCTTATTTTTGATATAGAAAATAGACACAATGCACCAAGGTATTGTAAACTAGGATGGTGTTGTATCTAATGCATAGGATTTGACTTTGCAAATAGATAGGAGTATCCTTGTTCATACTTGACATATTGAAACTTTGTTTGATCATGTGAAAGAATGAAGCCATCAAAGTAAGGAGATTAACACACAAAAGGTATGAAGAACCTGATATGTCCTAGCCAATTTTTTACTTGAGACTATCCCTACACATGCAAGGAAAGTATTCACCAAGGTCATATTATGATAATTTTCAACAAGCACAACAACCAAAAGTAATTATCAATGCCCCATTCCCTTCTCCCTAAATCATTTTGGTAGAGATCATCGAGATCTCATTGAAATGGACCAATAAAATAAATCATAAGAAAAGATAAAAATGAACAAACAATCAATGTTATTCATTGTGATCAAGTGAAAATATTTTTCCTAAAACATGCAACAACAAAAGAAATGCAAGAAACAAAATAAACACCTAACACCTCAAGATTGGGAAAAAACATTAAACTTAACAAATGTAGATGGAAAGATTATACCTTACTAAGTTGCTCCTTTGGTTGGCCCTTGATTTTTGACATTGTGTATGCTCCTCTTGATGGAAAAAAGATGTTAGATGGAATGCAAAGATAGTTGAAAGTGGATGAGTATGGGATGCAAGTGCTATGGTGAAGGAAAAGTGTGAAAATTGGCTAAGTAAGGCTCAAATATCAAATTGGAAAGAGTTTGGTAGCAAAATCATGAACTCCCTAAATGAGAGAAAAAAGGGGGTATTTATAGAGGAGTTTGAATTCTCTATAGAATTCAACGGTTGAGATTAAGCCAACAAGGCCAAGATGAAGGGATATGGTGAGTTGAAGACTCATAAGCCCTCAAATCTTGACATGTGGAATGTGAAGTGGCTTAGGAAGTGATGATGTGTAAGTGAGGTGGAATAAGGACAAGTGATGTGGAAGAAGGACATGTACCTTGAAAGTACATTGGAAGATGAGAAGATTTCCTTAAAAGGAATGTTCTTATTCCCAAATGGTTAGAAAGTGACATGAGAGGAATTTTAGTATTCCTCAAAAATCTCCATGGGGAAGAGGAAAGTAGTTGGAAAAATAAATGTGAATTAAAAATTCACATGCTTGGAAGAATCTCATGGAAAATACAAGGTTCCAAAAAGGGAAGCACTTTTCCACATGTGACTTGATGTGACAAGTCAAAGATTCTAGAAGATGCATGGAAAAAGGGGATTCTAGGAGGAATAAAAGTGAATTAAAAATTCACATGGAGAAAAGAGGAGCTTTGGATGAATAAAAAGGAATTAAAAATTCTTTGGGGGATGGGGAGAGTTGACCAAGGTACTGATTAGGCTTAACTAGTCAGTGATTAGAAGATGATTAATAGTTAATGAGGATTAGAGGCCAACTTGCAAAAGTTGGAGGATGTGACACATCCTAATCCAGAATTAGGCATGTGCACATCCCTAATGAAGAGATTAGGATATTGATTAAGATTAAGAAAAGGATGTGACATGTGAGGAATTAAATAAATTTCATATTTATTTAATTCATTTGGTGAAAAGGAGAATAAAGGGTAAGGTATTTAATTATTAATTAAATACCTTAGGGATTTAAAACAATTAAGGGTATTAATTAAATAATAGTGATATTATTTAATTAATGCAAATAAGAAGATATTAGACAAAAAGGGATAAATTTGGACAAATGAAGTGTCCAAATTTAGGTGTCTACATTTTTCCCCTCTTTGAGATGGTGTTACGAAGTAGCATCATTTCAAAGAATATTAAAATGTAGAACCCAAAAGAAGATGGTCAGATTGGGAAGAAAGATGATGGGGGTGAAGATGAAGGTTATAGATGAACAATGCCCCCTCAAGAGGACATGCGGGTTTAAGAGAACATAGGTGTACTCTTGAAATGGATGAGACGATGAGAATGGAGATGAGGAAGATGATGCAAAGTGATGGGTAAGAAAGGATGAAAAGGCGGCAGGAGATTGGGAAGAAATGGATGCAAGGATGAAGGTGATGTTGCCCTAGTCAAGCTACAAGCCAAAGTGGGTTGATGATGGATGGAGTGTTGTTTGATGAGGGAATGATATATCCTAAAACAACACAAAAGGATAGGGAAGGATACATCTCGATGATGATGATTATTAAAGAGATAATGATAAGAGATCAAATGGATAGGGGAGGGAGATTGATGAAGGATGAATGCATGGGTGGGGAAGATGAAATGCAATCCTAATTCAAATTTTCTATCTTTGAAGCACTAATTTTTGCTATAGCATAAGACAAAAGATTCCAAGGTATGAAGAACCAAGGAAAATTAGTGCCTAATGCATAAAAAAAACACAACATACAAGAAGGCTATTCCAACACCCCAAAGTCACAAAGACCTTGGTTAGGCTAGGCATTGGAATAACCACAAGCACAAGAGGATTCCCCAACATAACACAAGACCACAAGAGTCTTGGTGGGTACTACATGGGACAACTGAGAAGACAACAACAAAGCATAAAGATCAAGATATGCCCCTATGTTGACTAGTCAAAGCACACTATGATATGTTGGATCAAGGCAACCATGACAAGTGATGATAGAGAGCTCATATGATAAACAAAAGCTAAAAGTATCAAAAGATCAGGAGAAATTTCAAAACGTCCTTTTCCATAGGATCAAGGGGATGGATGGGATTGATGAGGTCTGTTAGGAAGGATGCATCCTGTTGAGACCAAAGATGGATACTAAACTAAAAGATCGATATGATGCAAGATACTTGGAACTGATTGGGTCTCATGATACTAGTGGATCTCGATTGTGAAGAACTAGTTGGATAAGGGAATAACTTGATGACATGACACAAGAGATGACACACAAGACATAAGGCTAGCACACCCTAAAGACCTAGGGGCTTGGGGGCCAATCAAAGATTAGCCTTTCCTATGTGAAAGCGCAGAGCCCTTGTACTTCAATAAAAGGCTAGCAACTGACCATGGATAAAAGTGGAAAGAGGACGATAAAGACCGATGATGGATGGATGACAAGGACTAGATAGAAAAAAGAAAAGACTGATGATATATGATAAGGGAGCCCCGGGGGTGGATCAAATGATCGACCTTTCCTACGTGAAACTGTAGGGGCAACATAGTTCAACAAAGACAAATGATGGATAAAGGATGATGACAAGATAACCCTGAGAAGGGGATACAATTATGGGACCGATATGATGAGACAGATAGATCTAGTGGATTGGATAGGATGATGATGATCACACAAAGCTCAAGGATGGGATAGTTATCCAAATAATCAAAAGATGAAGTGGGAGGATGATAGGACAGATAGATGAATCATGAGAAAGGATAAGAGATTGAAAAGATGTATAAAAGAAGAAAAAGTGATAAGATAGATGACATCGGATTGTGTGGGGAGTGGCCTATAGCTAGATACCAATGACAAGGGATTACAAGATGGGATGAGGATAGGGATGAATGGATAAGAAGAGAAAGATGGGTAGATAGGAAGAGTAGGATGGGGAGATGAAAGGGATGCTATGATGGATGAATAAAGGGATAAGGATGAGGAGATGGAAATAATTGCTATGATGGATAGGACGATAAGGATGGGAGGATGACAGGGATGTCACGATAAACAAATAGGAAGATAAGGATTGGGAGATGGAAGGGATTGTTTAAGTGGATAAGAAGATAATGGTGGGTAGATGGAAGAGATTGTTATGATGGATGATGTCTCCAAGGACTATGTCACAAAGGGAGATAAGTGCCCCCACTCTAAATATGTCATGTATAATGAAGCAGGAGAGATGGAAGGTAGAAGGATAGGCTAATAAAGGAGTGGATAGAATGTGGATGAGGGTAATGTATGCCAAGAGGTGTCCAAAGCATGTTTGTATGTTTTCCCCTATCTATATCAAGATCACAAGGAGGATGGAGGGATTGTGATAAATGGGATATGATAAGCAAGATGTGTAAGATCGGTTGGATGGAGGAGATGGGTGAAAGGGAATGGAGTTGCCCCCAAGTGTGGATCTAAGCTAGATGGGGTGGGGGTTGTTACACATGATGCATGTTTGCAAATTTTTCATCATGGTACTTATCCAAGGCACTTGTTTGCCAAGTTTTCACCATTGGATGAATTATTTCTCTTTAAATTTTTTTATTTTTTTTTTAAATTTTTTTTGACTTTTGGATAGCATGTGAAAGGAGATGGATAAGGATAGGGAGGAAAATAATTAGATTTAGAAGACATGAAATAAGGATATGGATGAAGGACTCAAGCATCAATTTCCATACAAGGTGTTAAGAGTCCATGATTGAAGTGATTGTTGGATGTTGGTACAAGCTTATTAGGATAAATAGATTATGCAAGAGGATGAATTAGAGGGATTTGATGAGGGAGATATGTGGGATAATGGATGGGATGCTTGAAAGGGTATGGATAAAATTATGGGGTAGGTGTGTGATGGGGTGGTGAGTTCAGGACCAACATTGGCACATACAATGATGGATGTGAAATGATAGGAGTATTAATGGATGGAGAATGTGGGGATAATGGAGGAGATGGGATGGTGAATTTTGGAACATAAGGACCCAAAAAAAATTTAGGATATGAAAGGGGTGTATGATTAGCAACTTTGGATGTTACAAATTTTTCATTTGAAGGCATTGCATTTTTTTCTTTGGGATCCACATGGTTTTGATCTTTGCTTTAGTGGGCCTTTGTGGCCTATGGGTATGATTTTGATTGTGGATTTTATTTTTCTTTTCTTCGCCATGTATTTTAGAGGGGACATGGGGAGATTTAGATTCATGTGGATGTTTAGATTTATGCATTTTTACATTGGCATCCAAAGTGCTTTTAATAGCAATGGGATGGGTGTGAGGGGATAGAGGAGATGGAGAAGACATGAATGGAGTGATGGAGGTAGGATATGTGGATGGAGGATGTGTAGGTGCGTGCCTTTGTTTTTCCTGATTAGGGAGCATCAACAAAGGATTTTTATGATGGGTGACATGGATAGGTGTTGGATGGATAGAAGGATAAATAGGATAGGATGGTGGTGGTAAGTGTGGAGTATAAGGGCCCAAAATAGATGTAGTGGGTGGAGGGACATAAGGACCCAAAATGGATGGAGTAGATGAGGGAGGAATATGAATGGTTTTTTTGAGGTGATATGATATAGGAGGGGGGATGGCAGCAAATGACTTGGTAGAGCAATGGGAAGAGCCTATATTTCTTTTGGAAGAGGCTTGTTGAGGACTTATAGGTGTTGTACCAACATTTTTAGCTTGTGAGTTTTGAGAGATATAACCAAGACCACCTGTGTAGTTGTTCTCTTGGACTTGGATGGGCTCTAAAATACCTTGCTTATGGAGGCCTAAACCTTTTCCTTGATAGTTCATGTTCTTAAGCATTCGATCCATTACATGATTTTTTTTATTCTAGAAGAATGATGTGAGTCCATTATTAGGTGGAGGATGATGGGTGGTATATATGCTTTTTTTTCTTCTGCTAGTAGACCACCATGAAAGAATGTGAGAGTACTAAGGGGATATAAAAGTGGTGTGGGGATGGTATGGTTAGGTGATGGTAGAGGATCATCAGATGGAGATGAGGGGATAGCCGCATCTTGATCGAGATGAGGGAGTGATAAGGGATCAAGAGAGGGATTAGGTGACATGATAGGATCTGGATTTTTGGTAGTGGGTGATAAGGGCTCATTAGATGGAGATGGAGATAAGGGCTCATGAGCTGGAGTGGTGGAATCAAGGAGATCATGGGATGGAATGGATGGGGGACTGTGATCTTGAGATGGGCTAGATGGGATGATAGGATCTTGATATGGAGGAGGGGATATGGCATGCTTTGGATCAAGCTCTTGGAATGACTCATCATGTGTGTGAGGCAGGATAATGGAGGAATGTTGGATGGACCCCACAAGTGGGGGAGATGAAAGGATGGAGGATTCATGAAGTTCAAGGGAAGGGATATTGGTGATGTTAAGAGTGGAAGGAATGGATGGAGTTCGAGTTTCCTTGAGGGACGGGGTAGATCTAGGAATAGAATATGGTGATTGGATTTGGTTATCTTTGATGGGCTTGGCAAATCTGAGAGTAGGAGATGGGGGCTTAGTGGATTCAGATGATGTGATGGTTTCGATGGTTTGAGTGGTGCTAGGGGTGGTAGCATCAATGATAGGTGTGGGATAGAGAGGGGTCTCATCATTAGTGACCATGGATGATGGATTGGGATGGCACGGTTCATGATTTCAAGTGGTGAATTCAGGGGTGTCTTCTTTTTCATAAGCCCTTGGAGAACTTCAGGAGTGAGAAACTTGCATATTTTAGGTTTAGAGGGTGAGGTAGGGGTGGATGAAGGATTGGGGATTGGTGGAAGAATGGGATTAGATGGGGGAATGAGATTGGATGTAAGACTGGGAGTAGATGGAGGACTAGGATTGGATGGAGGGTTAAGGTAGGGATATTGGAATGATGAATTAGGAGAAGAGGATATGGACGATGGATTAGGACAAAAGGATGTGGGTGGTATATTAGGACAAGTAGATGTGGATGTTGGATTAGGATAGGAGGATGTGGATGTTGGATTAGGATAGGTTGATGGGGGTGCAGGATTAAGATAAAAAGGTGCAGATGTAGGATTAGGATGGGTAGATGGATAAGGAGGATTAGGATAGGTAGACTAGTATGGAAAAATAGGTTAGAGATCATATGTGGATGAAGGATTGGGGTATGCAAGTGTGGATGGGGGATTATAATAGGGATGTTGGGATACTAGATTGGGATAAGAAGACATGGATGTTGGATAAGAAGGTGATGTAGAGGGATGATATGATGGAGATGCAGGTGAGGAAGATAGTGGATATCACTTGTCAAAGGTAACATAAGGAGGGTTATTAGGTGCAAATGAAGATGTAATGGGATATCTTAGAGGGGGGATTGGATTGCAGGAAGTGGATGGAGAAAGCTTACTAGCGATGATAGCGTTAAGGGGATCTATGTCATATTCTTCTTGATCGACAAAATTTTTGTTATCGTTGTCGACGTAATTAGGGTTTCCCTTGATTACTATTGATGGAGAATAAGGATTCATGATGATGAAAGGATAGATAGATTTTGAATGGAAATAGACTAAAGCTCAAATCAAGATTGGATTAAAGCTCATATTAGGATGATTAGATGATGTGATGGGATTAATTTTGATGATTGGATTTGATTACCAAAGGATGATCTCGATACTAAACCTACTTCGAGATGGAAGTAGATTGATTGGGTCGAAGGTGATTGGATAAGGATGTGATTGGATTGGATTGGATAAGATTGATCGATGATTGATAAGATCAAATGATGGATCAAATAAGATGATGGAAGGGATTCTAAACCACGTTTAGAGATTACCCTAGGTGACTTAGGATACTGATTGATCAGGTTAAAGGATAAATGGATGATTGCAGCACCAAATCCACCTTGAGATTAAAAGCAGATTGATTGGTCTGACAATGATGATTGACTTAGGACAGATGAAAATCCTAAGTAGATGTTGATGATGACGATCAATTCAGACACTTAGGTCAATTTGGGTAATAACCTGAAACAAAGTTCAGGGGATTTGGATGGGGAAGATGATGATCTGATTGGGGAAATGAATGATAGAAATGGATGAATGACTACTCAGAACGAGAGGAGGCTCGGGATAGATCAAAGATTACTTGGAATGAGTAAACGAATGATAGAGAGGGATGAATGACTACTCAAAACAAGTAAACAACTGCTCACAATGGATGAATGATTCTTAGAATGAGAAGATGAAGGTTCAAAATGGATGGGCAAGTGCTCGAAATGGATGAACAACTCTCAAAACGAGGGGACGAAGATTTGAAATAGATGAACGAGTACTCAAAATGGGTAAACGAGTGCTCGGAATGGATGAACGAGTACTCAAAACAAGTAAACAAGTGTTTGAAATGGATGAACAAATACTCAAAACATATGAATGAGTACTCGGAACAAGTAAATGAGTGCTCAAAATGGATGAACGAGTACTCAGAATGAGTAAACAATTGATCTAAATAGCTGAACAAGAACTTGAAATGATAGAAGGTTCAAAAAGGATGAACATTTACTCAAAACGAGTGAATGAGTACTTAGAACAAGAGGAGGTTCTGAATAGATGAACGATTGGTTGGAAAAGGGAAATGATTGATCAAGAGGGATGAATGACTACTCAAAATGAGTAAATGACTACTCACAATGGATGAACAATTCTTGGAATGAGAAGATGAAGGTTTGAAACGATCGAATGATTACTTAGAATGAGTAAATGAATGATCAAGAGGGATGAATGATTACTCAAAAGATGTAAATGAATGAATGAAATGACTAAACAAGAGTTCAAAATGATAGAAGGAGGTTTGAAATGGATGAACGCTTACTCAAAATGATTAAACGAATGATCGAAAAGGGTGAATGAATGTTTGCAATGGATGAATGAAAGCTTGAAACGAGTAAATGGTTGATGAAAACGGATGAACGAATGCTCGAAACGATGAAATGGAGGATGAAAAAAGTTGTTTGAAGGGTGGTTCTGCCCCTGGAACAGGTCAGGTTCACCCCTAGAGGGTCGGTCTACCCCTGGAACAGGTCAAGTCTACCCCTAGAGGGGGGGTCCGCCCCTGGTAGTGAAAAATGGACAAAAATAGTTGTTTGAAATAGGTAAACGGGCACATAAAATAAAGAAATGGACACTCAGATCGAGGGGATGAATGTTTGAGATAGGGAATGTATTCTCGGAATGGATGTACAAATGTTCAGAATGGGGAAGCGAGTGATCAAAATGATGAAACGGGTACTTGAAATGATGAAACAAGTGATAAAACTGACTATTCAAGGGATAGGTCTGCCCCTATAAAAGGTCAAGTCTTCCCCTAGAGGGCGGGTCCACCCCTAGAGGGCAGGCACACCTATTTGACTAAAAGTTGGTTAAATTTGACAAAAATAGGCTGAAACAAGATTGAGACAGAGGGCAAGTCTGCCCTTGAAAAAGGTTAGGTCTTCCCCTAGTGGGCAGGTCCACTCTTGGACAAGTCTAAACTGTGCTTACAAAAATTACTAAGGAAAAGGACCCAAAACACAACAAACAACAATCAGAGGATAAGGCTCACTCAACTGAACAAAACATTACTAGTTTTGCACAAAGAAAATAGTTCAAGTAGCACGATCCTAAAATTAGTAGATCCTCGATATATAAGGTTTCTAGGGAGTCCTCAATATACACTTGGTACGTGAGGCTCAAACCATGAACACCAACTAGTCACAAGCGTGAGTCGAGAACCTTAGCGAGATACTAAAGGCTCGAACCAACTATTCACATCATCCTAACGCTTCGCCAATAACGTGGCTAGATTGGGGTACAACTTTGGCTCTCCCCTCTTTGTATACCCCGCTAATATGCATGTGATATAGGAGCATCCATGGTCAAAGGGCTATCCTCATCAACTAAAAAGAAAGAATTTAATTTTTAATTTCCTAAGGTTTGGTTTAAATATGTAATAGGAAAATAAATTGCAATTTTCACGCCAAAATACTTTGTTAAATAATTGGTCTTTATTTAAATGTTGCATTTTCAGAGTGAGAGAAAGTGTAGGAGGTAATTTTGGAGTTTGAAATTCAAAATTGGAAATTTTGGAATAGGATTTTTGGAGACTTTCTATTCCATTGAAAATATTATTTTTGAGATTCCAAAATTCCTAAAAAGTAGGGATGGAGAGAGTGGACACCCAAGATAAGAAAAATAGATTTTTGTTTTAATGCATAAAAGCTAGTGTTTTTGGGAAAAATCAAGGAATGACTTCAGTATTCAAATCAATGTGAATGACCATGACTTGGGTCATGATTTTATTGATTTTTAAGAAGAATTTATAATAGCAAGTTGTGGAATATGGTTCAACAACTTTGTGTTCCACATTTGGAAGCATTTAATGATGAATTTTAACACAAATTGAAGAATTTTCAAAATACAATGGGAGGAAAATGAAAGAGCAGATTTGGGATTTCAAAAAACGTTTCAATATACACAAAATTGAGTCTTTAAGGTATTCAAGGGGAAGCAAGCAATAGCAGCAAGTTTGGAGAAAGAACTTGCAAGTTGCTCTTGAGAGTTGCACAAAGAAAAGTGTAGAAAATCAGCTTGTGAAAAGAAGAGGAATTTTGCAGGGGAAGTTTGGTGAGAGTTGAGGGAAGGAGAAATCAGTTTAGTATGAATGATTTTGCAGGCTTGGAAGTGAAGGAATATCAGAAAATGGATTTAAGAATCTATGATTGAGTTGTTGCAGATTTTGTATTGAATTTTGCAAGTGTTTGATGATCTTGTTTCACAGTCTTGGTAGAAGATTTGAAAGAATTAAATTATTGTTGTCTTTAAAATTATTTTTCTGTTGTACATTAGTTTTATATTATTTTTGAGACTATTATTATCAGCACATGAGGCTGCACCATTTGTATTGTCAATTTGGAGAAGTTATTGTGATGTTTGTAGGAGTTTATGAATAAACAATCAAGTGTTCATGTTGCAGATTTTTAAATCTGATTTGTTGCATTTGCAATGCATTTTATCTTGTTGAGAATAGTTGTATGAAAAGGGGGTATGTGTGTTTATCCCCCTACTTCAGTGGTATCAGCAAGACCTATGAGTGTGGGTTGAAGCTAGCAGATCTTGAGAGTGAAGATCTTGTAAACAGATCGCTGAATGTGAGGTAGTTTACATGTGAAGAATCTAAGGGTTTTAAAAAAAATTGTGTTGTTGAGGATTTGAGAAGCCTAGAAAATGGAAAGGAGAAAGGGAATTATCATTAGATGGATTCTAAGGATTCCCAGACTAGAGGTAATAAAAAAGGAGATTCAGAGAAAGAGAAATGAATTGAGGGATGAGATTGAAAGGAGGAAACAAGAGGAGAGAAGATTTGAAGATAAGTTTTATCTTTCTAATGATGTTTTGACTGCAGGAAAGAAAGAAGTAATAGAATGTCATGCATGCGACATTGAGGAGGAAGAAAAGTATGAGCATGAAGAGATTGATGAACTTGAAGAGGGATGTTTATTGGAAGACATGGAGGATGAGACTACAGTGATTGCAGCAGTAGAAGAGAGTTCTTTAAAGAACACCTATGAAGTTGAGAAGGATGATTTACTCATTCAGATTGAAAGAGAATGGGATCAAATTATTGCAAGGGAAGAAAAAGTTGCAGCAATGGAAGATACTGAGGTAAAATTTAATTTTGATAAATGTTGTTATGAAGATGAATGTGCGAATAATGAAGTTGCAACAAAAAAGTGTCCTTTGAAGGACATAAAAGAAAGTGAAGGGGATGATTGATTGATGCAGATGATAGCAGTTGAAAAAGAATGGGATGAGTTGATCTCAGGTGAGACGAAGTTTGTAGTAGAATGCGAGGTAAAATCATATTTTGATGTTTTCTTTGATGAAGAATTTGTTGCAGCAATA
>VDFB02053664.1:51370-77466 GCA_007258455.2 Sequoia sempervirens
TCTATCACTAGTCTAAGGTAGCCCTAATGCATAGCCGATGAATCCAATGTTTCATTATCTTGTGTTTTTAAACTACCCAACCCCTTAAATCTATTGTTTAGGTTATCACTTGTTTAGCTTACTCATTCGTGGGTTATCCTGAGCCCTTCCTCATCCTGAGGCGCCGGCGCCCACGAAGAGCCACTCTCCCACCTATGACCCCTAACATATCTCAAGTAGGTAAGGGTTGAACCAACACATATAAATCATAAAACCAAAAATCCAATACACGAGGCATTAACCATCTCGCAACTGCACATAAGCAACAAACTTGCAAACCCATCCAACCCTTCCTAACATAACCCCAATAACGCTCAAAAGCATAAACAAGGTAAATACACTTTAAATCACAAGCCTCTGGAACAGGATTAAAATGCGATATGGTTCCCACATCGACAACACTGAACAAAGAGAAACTACAACATGAAAAGAAAACTCACATAACATAAACAAGGTTACATCAATACGTTTGTTTCCCATTCCGTTTATTAAAGCCAATTGCTTCAACAAGGTTTACAACCACAACCGCAGACTGAAATATTGTCTAATATATTTGTTAAATCGAAACAATGTATTAAACAATGCCCATTTTAAATAAATAAAAATTGTTTAATTATACACAAAATTGAACGTTTTAATACATTGCAAAATTACATTCCTAAAGTGTGATGAATTTACTTTACAAATAAATAATTAAAATTTCATTTAAATAAATAATATAAAATAATTATAAATTCATTTTATAAAAAAAAATATTATAATCATCTATTTTTTTTATTTAAAATAATAAATTCATAATAAACACAAATATATATATATAAATATATATATATATATATTTATATAAAATAAACAGAAAAATAAAAAAATAAAAAAACTGAAACTTAAATACTAGGGGCCGTAGCCCTTACTGCTGTGACAGCAGCTACGGCAGGGCAAGGGTCGAGGGTACGGCCTCGGCCGTGCCCTCCCCTTTCCTACGTATTAAGAACTTTTAAAAAAAAAAAATTTAAACTTTAAAAAAAATTCGTTAAAACCTTAGAAATAAAAAATGGATTTCAGTATAAAATAAAACCCAAAAATGGGCATAGAGTAACACGTTTTCTGCGAATTTAAAATAATTTCTTTTGACAGTCGTACGGGACGCCGTCGGCCGATTCGGCCACGGAATAAAATAAAATTTAATTTAAACATAAATCCTCAATATGAAAATTACTATGCACAAATATTATTTAATAAATATGTATATATATATATATATATACGAAACTTGTATATATATATATATTATATACTCAGAATATACACATTTAAAAATTACAGAGGAATAATTTTTCCAGTCACAGGCACAGATAACAGTAAGATATAATAACCATTATATATATATAAGCATTATATATATAAATATATGTAATTTTCATAAATATAAAAACAAACAGAGACAGAATACAGAGAAACAGATTTTCCTAAATGTTATGAAAAACAGAGGAATTACAGAGCAATAACACAGATCCATTATATATTAAAATACTGAGAAAACCCCAAAATCTTATTTTCTTCAATAATTAAATCATTTTTTTTTTCTAAAATCCTATTTTGATAGATTGTATGTTTCAGAAGATCGGGGTTCTTGTTTTGACAAAATTTGGACAATATAATTACTATGATTTTCTTTGTTTTCTAGTCTAATAATTTTCCCTAGTTTTCAATCAACAGAAGTTTTCTATATTCACAAGAATCATTTTTAATAACATATATTTTTCTTTTCTGAAGCAGACAGATAAAAGAAAAGGGTATGAAAAGAAGACTACGAGAGGAACCTGGAGTCCAATGCAAATTTGAAGATGCCTGCTTGACTCTGATGCCCTCGAATCCGATTCCAATCCTGGAGTCCAATGCAAATTTGAAGATGCCTGCTTGACTCTGATGCCCTCGAATCCGATTCCAATCCTTAGTCCAGAACGAACTCTGTAACGCCCCGACTTAGTTACAATATAACAAAGAGCAAGTACAAAGTTAACAGAATATATTTTTTTTTAAATGTCTTTACATATGTTATAAAGTATCTAAGACGTTGTTACATAATTTTATTAAGTTAACTAATCACATTGATAATCAATCAAAAGTACAAATTTGATTTCATGTAAGATCCAGTTATAAATTTACATACGATAAAATATCTCAAATGTCCATTTTACATAAAGCGAGATTTCAAGGTATCTCCTTACATCAAAGATGGTACAATCTGTACACTCTTACACAAGAGGTAAGTTTACAAAACATTAAGTGTTAAAAAGGGATCTGGTACATAATCCACGAAGAAGCTCTGCATCCTCAGTCACGAACAAAATAGTAACTGGAATCTGCTGCGAGCTTAGGATCATCTGCAAGAAAAATTATAAGATAGATGTAGCACGGTTACCTCCCGACCACGTGGAACCCAAAGGCCCACTCCCTCCGTGCTAGGAGATACTGACAGGTCCATAAATAAAGCAAACAGAACATCACGTATACGGGGTTTACAATTCACTATACGACATAACGTTTACAATCAAAATGCATGAAATCATAGCATCAAGTCACATTAAATCGAGATCTCAACAAAAGAAACACCATCATGAAATAGACTAAGAGAGTGTCATCGCATTGTTAGGATAGGTTACCCTGGCGAATCTTCCTAGACTACCGGCCCTCACCAAGAGTTACCCTGGCAGTCTCTACCGATTCCCGGCCCCTATGCAGACAAATGCGGCGTCGTTACATCTTTCAAGAGGACAAGATGGCGACTTGCCATTCCAGGCCTTCTCATCCTTTTCTCAACCTATATGAGCGTTAAGAAGTAGGCGAGGCATATCATTATCTGTTTTAGTGTTTAGAACTACCCAACCCCTAAAATATTAGTTAGGTTATCACTTATTTAACTCACCTACGTTAGATTACCCAGACAATCACTATAGGATTTCGGCCCCTAACGTAAGCCACTCTCTCTAAATCATGACTCAACTTAAAATCAGTCTAGGGGATGCTATCAAACACATAAATCAAAACTAGAATGGTTACATCCTTCACTAGAGGCAAATCACAATTTCTAAGTTGTCACTTCGAAAACCACAAAATAAAACGAAGCTATATTCCCCACGTAAAACAATTGTAATCTCATAAATATCTCAAAAGTCAACACCATAAGGTATATAAAAAATAAACTTCACCCTCACAATAAAGATTATCATAATTGAGCAATAAGAATTTCAATGTAATAAACTTGTTATTATAATTACCACTTTCTAGTCTTTAAGAAATAAAAATAAATTTTCTCCAACATTTTACATTCATTCATATACAACTCATAACTGCATTAGTACAATCTCTTTAAATCAAAATCTTAATAATAACTAAAGAGATTAAACAAATATTCTACTAATTTTTAAGTTAAAAACACTTATTAACATTATAGAATATAAATAACGTTAATTCTCATAAAATTATTTCCTAAAAGAGAAATTATATACAATTTACAAACTTAATATTTTATATAAATAAATATTTACCTATTAAATAAATCGACTTACTCTTAACTAATACACGCATTGGTAAAAGTTAAAAGACTGTTAGTTATCTAATAAAATATCTACTGCCAATCTTTGCATGACAATAGGAGTCGACTTGAGACAACGTGATAACCCACAATTTAAATTTCGCATTCTAAGATAATGAATGAGAAGCCATGCAATAAGCGAAATTATAGGTTGCAGTCAAGTGTTTTGATGAAGCCATAGGATTTATTTAACTGAAGATTCATCTGGTATATCACCTTACTGGCTATTCCGTACACACATAAAAGTCTTACAATCAACAGCCAAGAAAGCAGTAAAAACAAAAGAGTTCAATTAACACCATGTTTAGTAAACAACAGTTAGAAAGCAGATTTCTGCGCAAGCTTACTAGGCTAGGATTTTTTATTTTTTTTTTAAATACGAATGCTACTGGTCTGACCATTTACCTACGGTTCAAAACTTAAATTTGAATACCACGTCCTACCTTATTCCAGTATATTTACATGAATAGACGGCAATAAAATGTGACAGATTCAAATAAATCTAAACTCCCTTGCTTCCATCGATTGGCAGCCATAACAATATTAAAATTGGTACTCTCCAACAAAGATTACGCCATAATTATCTACACAGATCTACGCCCATTTTAGCGGACAGATTCATACATATGCGTAGGGAAAGACATCTACCAAGAAAACGAAACACAATCATCTTGAAATAAAAGGGCATAACATTAAATTTACTGGTTTGATACTATTATTACTTCGCCTATTTTTTTTTTAAATCTATGACAACTGTCAATAGCGGGTATAATCCTTATCAAGGTAAACAAAGAAATCAAAGTGGCTTCACTATCTCTGTAAACAGGTCATTTCCCAAGCTAAATACGCTGGTGAAGGAAGAAGGGCATGATACAAGATAAATACAATAAACTACAAATTTTCCCTCAAGACAAAATCTGAGCACATATACTATATCAGGATAAACTATAATAAGATTCCTCCTTCTATCTGGACAATCCTTATTAGATTAAATACTTAGCTTAAGAAGAAGTTTGCACTAGAATTTGATGGGCGGAATACATTAAATCCCAGGCTAAGAACCTTCAAGCATTATTCTATGAGTTTTTCTGGTTTTCTAATGCGTACAGGAAATTTTATTTCTTTCTATTTTTGAAAATAAAAGTAAATCTTTCTCAAAATCACATATTCCTACTGTTACATTCTTAATACAACCTAGTTAAAAAAAAATGTATTCAGATCTGGAATACTGTAAGAACAAATATGTTTTATTTCTTTTCCGCTTAAAGTTTAATTACTTTTCTAATTTGTTTCCTTGCTGTTTGTGCAGGTTCAGTAAAACAGTTTCCTTTCAAAACAATGATTCTTACAATAAATTTCTAGAATTCAAACACAAGAAAGAGGATTCAAGAAGAGAACCTGTAAAATCTCGAAAACTGATTGATAAACAATCTTTCAAAAACTTTTGTCAAACCCCAAATCAAATCACCCGTTTTCAATGATGGATATGCAATGATCTCAGCTTCAAAATTACGCTTCAATACAAAATCCTTAAGAAAATTCTTCTCAAACAATTACTGTGCTGAAATTTGCTAAAAAGCTGCTGCCGTAAAATTCTTCCCATGAAAATGTGAGCACACTCTTTTTTTTCCAAAATCTAAATAAAAATCAATTCATGCAATTCCACTTTCAAAACACAAAAACTTAACTGGCAATTCAATTTTGCATTGAAAATAACACATTCAGTTCAACTAATTCTTCAAAAATATCATAACAGACCTTTAACTGATAATCAAAGATTCTTATCTCTTCGAAAATATCTTGTTTTAAAAATATCTTTTTCACACAATTCAATTTGCACAATTAAATCAACAATAATATTATTTTAATTAACACATTGCAAAGAATTAACTTTCACTGATAAATTCAACAGCATATTTAATTCAATTTAATAAATTAAATCACAAACGTTGCATAAACATAAATAAACATTTAATAAAATCGATATTAAATATGCAAACACATAACAATATACATTTAAACATGACAAGACAAATTGGGCTACACAGGGAAACACAGAGATACTCGTTCGAAAACGAACGATGGTTAAAACAGACCTGCCAATACCTCCGACAACATAATAATAATGGATTAGGGTACACTCAGACCTGACAAGCAGGTGGAGCTGTTACCCGGTACCTGTGTCTACAGGAAAACATCAAAGTTAACACATGTATAAATATATATATAATCTCATGTTAGAAAACACACCGTGAATAAGAATTGCAGCATAGCAGGGTACTCACGAATGAGTAATGCTACACTATCTTATTCATCGACACAAACAAGCAAGATCAATCATATCAACATGATAACATAAGCAAAAATCATAACCAATAAGCTATAACATGAATGAAACTATCACAGTATCATCGAACCAACATAATCCAAATAACCAGGATGTCAATGTATCATCTGAAAAATCAAAACAACATAGTATCTAGAATCTCCTCTGAACAGAAACAACATAGTATCAAAGTAATCTAACTAACAGAAACAAATCTAACAGTATGTCTAAACTGGAGGGACACTACAAACTCAACAATGACTTGAGCAACTTCAACTTTCTGATCTTCTGTGTGTGTGTGAGAACTTACAAAAATTCCTAATTAAATAAAAATATTGCTCATCTCCTCAAAGCTCTCCCAAATCCAAGATTAAAAGAAAAATCAATTCTTTAAAACTAGCTTTTTCCCAACTCTCAATTTCTATTGGCTCACACTGTCTTTTTTATTCTTTTATTTATTTTATTGTTTTAATTCCTGTTTTGCAACTTTTCTTGCACCTCACATTACATATTTATTTTAAATGATTTATTCACATAATTATCCACCACCAATTTAATTGATTAAAATAATTAAGCATATTTAATATTTAATTATTAATTAATTGCAATATCTGATTTTCAAAAATAATTAAAATAATTAAATATTTAATTACAATTTAATCCAGCATTAAAATAAATAATTTATTTCAATCATTAAGATAGATCATAATTATAAATGTCGTCATACATAAAATAAGACAAAACACATAACACAACAGACAATGACGACAATTACACAAAATCAACTATACCAAACAAATAAGACGACCTGACATCATGGAACGGGAGGACTTCATCATCACCTCTGTATCAACATTTATCCGTTGGGTTATTTGCTGCTCGCCCTGTCCTGCCGAAGTAGGTGGAATCGAGACTTCTACCTGCAATCCTGCATACAAACGAAGTTGTGTACATGTGCATATATACATATATATCAAAGCATTAAATCAAAATACTGCATTGTGAGAAGGAATCACAACATAACAGGGCACTCGCAAACGAGTGATGCCATATTGTCCTTCATCACACCTATTCTAACAATTATAATCAACTGGTAAAATAACATTTCTAAACTAACAATTCATCTCATGACATATCTAGTTAAATCACTGCATCATAATATAATTCTGAAAATGAACTAACATCTAACCAACCACAATGTCAAATTAAATAATCAAATCCTCAAGTGCATAAACATAATCACCAACAGTCTACTAATGGAATACATCATCACCAAATGTCTAACTATCCAACTCAAACAATATCATCATCGTCACAAGTAGCAAACAACCGCATTGAAAGATACTAAATCCTACCAGTAAGAGGAGGGGTATTACAAAAATAGGTAGGGGTGTAATGTGATTGTTTGTTGTTGTATAATGTTATTATTATAGTTGATTAATGTTGCAAAAAAAATTAATGTTACAAATATATATTATTATAATAACTCCATATATATATATATATATTTTATCCTTTTCATAATGTGATATTTATGTAATTTTTGCCATGCTAAATTATATTATATGTATATTTTTTAAAATCTCTACCTTAATATTTAATTGTAGATAGGTAGATTTTATTGAAATATTAATTGTAGATAGATAAATTTTACTCTGATATTAATTATATATAGATAAATTTTACTTTGATATTTATTATAGATAGATAAATTTTACTCTGATATTTATTATAGATAGATAAATTTTATTCTGATATTTATTATAGATAGATAAAATATGCATTGAGTGTACTCACATTTATTTAATAGGTTTTGAAAATCTTACCAATTATTAAATGATATATATACTACCTCTAATCAATAATATAATTTTATTATGATGTACATAATAGTGCTCATGTCATTCAAGTCATTAATAGGTTTGAAATTTGATTCAATGAATTAAATTTATTGCACATAATTTAGAAAAAAAAAATATTGAGTTTTGCAATACTGTTCACAACATGAACCAATAGAAAGAAAGATAAAGGATATTTTAACTATTTTAAAATAGACAATTAAATATAGACTATATAGAATTGTGGTCAAGATTTTAATTATACATGTTCATTAGTTGGACTATCACTATCAGTTAAAAAAACTGCATGTAATGGATGCATTAATGTATATTTATTATAGATATCGTAGATATAAAGATGTCATTTTAAGGGAGACATAAATTAGATAAATGTATTTAAATATTAAATATTAATATCTACTTTAGACAAGGGAATAAATGGGAAAATAACATAAAGCTACTTATTCACTTAAGAGTAAGCTATTTTATACTATATAAAAATATAGAAATAAATTTTGATTTTAATAATATAAGATAAATAGATGCAATTAATAAATATTAGTTGTTAATATTTATAGATTAGTATGTACCTATATTTGCTATAATTCTGTGAACCTTAAAATTACATAAAGTCCCAAACCTTTAAAAAAAAAAACATAATGAAAACTTATTTGGTACACAACCCAAAATATTATTTCAATACTATGAACATGTGAAATATCATTTTTCATTCTTTGCCGCCCATTGTGTGAGGTTGTGAGATGGATGGCTTAAAGGCAAATGAATTAAAAGTCATTTTCGGTGAGTTGCAAGGAGTCGAGATTTTATTTAAGATCACTTAAAAGAATAAAAGTGGGATTAATAAATATTATCAAGTTTGGTAAAAGATTAAATGAAGGGAAGTCCATGAAAATCAAAGTGCAACCAAAGCTGAACACTCAATGTTTATATATATGTTTTATAGATTTGTGATATTGTGACACATTATTATTTGTTTATCATACATTATTTTAATTAGAATTTTTTTAATTTGTATTTAATAATAAATTATATGTTGTTTAAATATGTCTCATTTGTAAAATTAAGATGACTTTTTTTAAAAATATTTTAAAAAAACTATTTATAATTGATTATATGTAGAGTTTTATCTTTTATTAGAAATTAAGAATAATAATGATTGATGTACAAACATCATAATTACAAATATACTATCAATGTTATAATAATGACCATTATAAATGTTTTTGTCATTATTGAAAAGTGACCCTAGATTATCTTAGGTTAAATTGGTTAGAGAATTTCTACCAAAGTGTGTGGACATATAATGTTGACTTTAAATTTTGTTAATTTTTATTCTATTTTATATAGATAATTATTAGTATTTTCCTTTGTAATTATTATTAGAATCACCATTTTTAATTAGTTAGTAGATACTATTGCAATTATAATTATTTATCTACTTAGTAATTTATGTACTTGACAACTGATTGTGTGCTATAATTTATCATGACTAAAATTTAAATCTATTATAATGAATGTAGACATGCACAACCTTTAACCAAAATCAGTAATAAAAAATAACTATTGTAGTACTTATGATATGCCATGTCATATCAATTCAATATTTATGCATCTTAATAATAAAAATAATAAAAAATAATTAGTGAAATTTAAAAGTGTGTTTAATCTAAAATAATGCTAAGTCATAGAGGATGTGCAATGTGTACAAATGTATCTAGCAAGAAGCTTCGACCAATATTCAAGTGGGGCACACCCATGTACTTAAAAATATGTGTTTTGATACAAGATATGGATATGGATATGGACTTGGATTCCCTCTTATAACTGAAAGTATGTCATCATCTTCTACATATAAAGTAATATATGTCATATATTTTACATATAAAAATAATATATCAACATCTTTTACATATATTTTTCTAAAGATAGAAATGCTAATATAATTAAATTTATTAAATAATTTTTAATATAGAAAATATTAAATTTATTTTATCAATAGTCTATTATTAATCAAGATTATAAATATAAAAAAAATGTTTGAGATTATATATAATTAAATTCTCCACTTTAAAGTGTTTTTATTTTAAAATTAAACATTATGATTGTATTCAACACAAGAAAAGTAACTATTTTATACAAGGTATGAATGTCAATAGATTCATATTAACTCTTATAATTATAAAGGATTTGATGTTTTGTATTTCTTTTTTTTTAAGTAAACTTTGGGATAGTGGATGTAAATGTTTTGAATAGTTTCAAAATTGTTACAATATTCAATATGGTAGTGAATAATCCATTAATTCTAAAGTAAATGAAATATTTATCTTTTGCAATGTTAAAATACAATTTAAAAAAAAAAGGTATTTAGTAATAAGGGAAAGGGGCCTATAGTGGGTAGGGGTCCAATGGTGGGTATAGAAGTAGGCCTAAGTGAGCCCCATATTAGGTAGGCTTAATATCCAATAAACTTACACTTTTATCCACAAAGTACACAAATTGACAAATCATGTGATGCCACATCAATGCACCAATAATACATGGCTTAGTGACCCACTATCAGTCTCACCTTTTTTTGGGGCCTTTTTGGATACCTTGACAAAAAGCATGCTAATGTGGCATCATATTTGATGATGTGGCCTTGAAATCAATTTTTTATAAGGAGGGGACTTGCCAAATAAGTTGTACAAATTTGGGAGTGATTATGTAACGCCCCATCGTGCGAACCCCAAAGGACATCAACACAATAATTTTTTTTTTAAAAGTATTCTAAACATACATGTGATGCACATTAAATTAAAAGTCATAAAAATTAATTAAACAAATTCACTTACACTTACGTCCCTTGGGGTACACAAGGAGACATTACGAACTTAATTCCATACAACAACAATAAAGAATAAAAGTCAAAGATATAGTCCATAACAAAGTAAACATTAACAAATATAACACATACAAGATAAATCATTGATAAGAAACCATATGTGTACGTAAATACAACATATACATGATTAACTCAACACATTGAATAACAACTACCATGGCCAATATCCACACAAGGTTTAACGTTACACTACAGTACAGTGTTCAAGAGGTACAATGATACAACAGTGTTTCCAAACATGAACGAAAACCATACAACAAGATAACATAATACAAATGAACAGATGAATACACAGTATCATAACTGGCTCTAAGATGGATACAACTCTGGAGTCATCGCAACAACACCAATCCGCACCTCTTGATCCTTGATTGGGGACCCAATGGGGGTGCTTAGCACGTTCCACCCGACCACGTGGGTCCGAAGACCCACCCCCCGTGCTAAGGAGCTGACAAGAAAGAGAGCTCAACCAGGAACATCCAAATAGGGAACCACAAGACTCAACGTCATACAAAAGTATCATAAAACTCAAGGATTACAATGACATAATCAACAATATTCATGAGTCAACATAATAACTTAAAGTCATAAATCTCATCACATAAATCAAAGCAATAACCAATAAACAAGTAACCAAAGGATGATCATGAAACACTTCCAAATCAAATAGAAATAATAAATAAGATACAATTCTAGAGGCAATAAGGAAACAAGGCAAATGGGTGTCAAGTGGAGAGTGTCATCACATAGCTCTCATGGGATCTCCTAGCCCTTCCTCCAACTTGAGGCGCCAGTACCCATCTATGGATCTCTTGGCTCTTCCTCCTACTTGAGGCGCCGGCACCATAGGGTAGCTCATGCGAACATGATTCCAAAGGCAACAAGAAACAAGGCACAAGGGTGTCTAGTGGAGAGTGTCATCGCATAGCTCTCATGGGATCTCGTAGCCCTTCCTCCAACTGAGGCGTCGACACCCATCTATGGATCTCCTAGCTCTTCCTCCTACTTGAGGCGCCGACACCATAGGGTAGCTCATGCGGAGTCGATAACCTCTCATGAAGATGAGATTATGACTTTGCCGACCACGACCTTCTCAATCTATCATTAGTCTATGATAGCCCTAATGCATAAACGAGGAATCCAAAGTTTATTATCTTGTGTGTTTTACTACCCATCCCCCTAAATTCTATTTTTAGGTTATCACTTATTTAACTACTCTTATGTGGGTTCTCCTATGCTCTTCCTCCTATTTGAGGCACCAACCCCCACGAAGAGCCACTCTCCCTAGAGACCCAAACATAAACCAAAATCCAAGGGTTGTACTACATAACAAGAACATTAGATCACAACAGAGAAACATGCGAGGCATTACCCATCTCGCTATAAACACATAATCAAAGTCTCAACCATTCTCGTACAACCTTTTCAAAATCATGATACCAAAACGCTTGCCACATCAAGGGCACATAAAGAGAGAACATTAACAAAAAATCATCTCAAGCCTCTGGAAGCCAAAAAGAATGAAAACCCACAAATGAGGGTAAAATGAAGCAACAGAGTTTTTCCCCAATAATTCCAACCTAAGGATAAAATTTTCCTCAAATCTGAGATTAACTCAGAAAATCCACACAAAGAAAGTTTCATCAAACCCATCCACAAATAAATCAACCCTAAAAACACAAATACAATCTACATATCAATAATGGTGTCGCCTCGAAAGAGATTCACAAAAGAAAAATCAACCTTTAATTCAATAATAATCACTGAAAAACCAAAAGCCACCAACTAGGCATTCCACGGGAGACCTCAATTTTCTCCTCGCAAGAACCTCCTTACAATGGCACATAAATCACCTTCATAAAATCAGCAACATGGCAACAACAACAATTATCTATGCACATCCTCAATTAAAAGAAATCAACCTACTCAACAACAAAACAATCCCAATCTTAACAACATAAAGTTTCCCAACATTCTCAAAAGCATGACTTTAAGAGAGTTATCCCATAATTTCCTTCATTTCAAAATAACACTAGAGCACGATTCATAACATAGAATCTTTGAGATGATGAAAATCGCAAAAAGATGAGTGAATGAATTAAGAGTGACATCGAAACGAAATCTTCAAACTTAAACAGAGCTAGCATTATCAATCAATACATAAAAAAAAACAAATCAGCTTTTCACATTTCACATCACTCTCTAACCTAGCCACATAATTCATTTGGAAGACAAAATAACTATAAAATTAATAACATACCCATGATACCAATACTCCAAGCATATATGTTCACAAAGTATCAACACTGAACAATTACACGTATAATCCTTCACAATCTGCTCTATTCAATATTTCGACCCTAAACTATAACTACTTTTAAGACTCAATGTATACCATTTAACTTTCTATCAATAACTTAATGAAGATAAATTATCCTATAACTTGTTTAGCATCAATTATTTCATCTAATAACATGTTGCGAAAGTTATCATTTTCTCTATCTATTTTGATCATTTACTATCTCTATGTTTTACCAAATCTTTTATTCTCTTCTAAAACCAAGATACACATAAATGTATGAATTTTATAGGCATTTTTGCTGTTAGAAAGACCCTGTTTCAACTCTAAATGATGTAACTGTGACAGGTTGCCAAGTATGTTAGAAAGTCGATAACGGAATTTGGAAGTATCGCCATCTACTTGCATTACTATCAAATCCCAAATGATCCATAAGGTTGAAGGGTAGGAGAAAGGTGAGGTGTAAAATATGTGACTTATGAGTAGGAGAAATATTATGTTAGTAATTGACAATATTTTATTTTCAAGTGCTACAACTATGATTGATTGTTAATAGAATCAAGCGGGGTAGGTAAACCTTTACAAAATTTCCTATAATGGTCAAGCGCCATAGCTGAGACAGGTCGTTAATGAAATCAGAGAGATTATTTAAACCTTTATACTTCCTATTATGTTCAAGTGCGCGGCTGTGACAGGCTGCCAATGAAATCAAATAGATTATTTAAACCTTTAAACTTCCCATTATGTTCAAGTGTGCAGCTGTGACAGGATGCCAAAGAAATCAAATAGATTATTTAAACCTTTAAACTTCCTATTATGTTCAAGTGCACGGCTGTGATAGGCTGCCAATGAAATCAGAAAGATTATTTAAACCTTTAAACTTCCTATTATGTTCAAGTGCACAGTTGTGACAGGCTGCCAATGAAATCAGAAAGATTATTTAAACCTTTAAACTTCCTATTATGTTCAAATGTGCGGCTGTGACAGGTTGCCAATGAAATCAGAAATGGGGAAGCATAAACAAGGCGCGTGAACTGCTTGACATAATGGCTCAAGGAAAAATAAAGTGATCACAGGGACTCCATTGCTTTCAGGTTATGCACACAATTGATATAATGAAAGGGATTTGGATATTTTCAAGACAATGCGATTTACAGGTATAAAACCAAGCTTAACTTTTACTGCATCCTGCCTGCCTATGCTAGAATGGGCGCTTTGGAATAGGGTACGACATCCATCAAAGCAAGAAGGATAGAGGTTATTGAAGTTACAACTTCCCTGGCAGATATGAAGGCAAAAATAAGGATACATAGACAAGGCACGTGAGTTATTTGGCAGAATGCCTCAGAGATGAGGTCTCATGGGATGCAATAATTACAGGGTATACACAAAATGGATTTGTTAAGAAGGCTTAGAAACTTTCAAGCAAATGCAGTTGGCAGGTGTAAAGCCAAATTCCACACCTTTCCCAGCACCCCCTCTGCCTACGCCAAAATGGAAGCTTAGCAATAGGGTATGAACGTTCATCAATGGAGAAAGGGTGAATGAATCTTGGCAGACGTCGTTGCAACTGCACTGGTAGATGTATATGCAAAATGTGGACTGAGGCATATGGACCGTTTGACAGAAAGCCACAAAGAGTTGTCAAATCATAGGCTCTATGGATATCGAGTTCTCCTCGTAATCATGAATACAAAGTAAAGTCTCTATGGAGTCACAGGTAAGAGAGAGACAACACAAGATATAGCCATATGTAATACGCCGCCTCAAAGGAACGTGGTCTTCTTAACGCCCAAGTACTTAGTTCCAAAACTATAAGCTGGTATCCAGACACAGCAGGACGAAGCTTAACACAATGTCAAGTCTTAAGTTGAAAGTGATAAATCTATATTGAATCAAACTATCAACAGAGTTATAAAATCACCATATACAAGACTACAAGCAGACGCCGAAGTCATGGATTGAAAAATTTGAAATCAAACATAAAAGGCAGAGTTAAAATTTAAAAATTGATGGAACCTGAATTTCAAGGCGTGACAAGATGGAGCTCCAGCGCCGAGACCACATTTCTATCTCAGCTTTCTTCAAACTCACTACAATTCTTCCCAATATCTTACAAACGATTCCACTGCCATGTAAGTCCAAAATTGCCAAAATAATTGTGCATTAATCAGGTTCCAAAACATAGTAGTTCTGAAAGGCTTGTGAGCAGAATATGAAGGCATGAGCAAGGTGTGTGTTTCTATGATTGGCCGAATGTGGAAGCATAGATCCCCCACTAAAAATCTCCTCCCAGAGGAGATAAGTAGAAGCTTTAAAAAAAAAACAAAAATCAAGCATTATAACAAGTTTCCCCTTTTCAACTCTGTTTCCAATTGTGCATGATCAAGGAGGAAGATTTTTCTATCTTTTCTTCGCTTTTCTATCTCAATTCAAAATCTTATTATGATGTTTAATTATTATTATTATTTTAATTTATTAGCAATAAACTATTCTTTTTCCATTTTTTTAATTGATTTCCTTGCTTTTATCTTTATTCAAACTTGAGTTCAAATTTTTAATATTTTATTTACTTTAATATTTTCTCACTTTTAAATTTCTTAATTAAACTCACTCATTAAGCACTAATTATCTTTATTAAATTACTTATCTTTTCATAGTAATACCTTATAGACTACCACATTAGGCAAATTTTCAATAAAATAATTTAATTTAATTATTTATTAATAAACATATACTTTGTATTGTATTATTATTTTAATTCTAACTTTCATTATAGTTACCTAAAAAGGTATTCTAACTTGATTACCTTGCTTAGACAAGTTAATCAAAATACTAACTTATCACCTAACTCAAGGCTAATCAATCAATGCAACCAAGAAACCAACATGACATCATAATTCATTTAGACACACATACACGAATATGATGAAGGACCAAACGCGGAGGGGCACTACAGATTATAAATTTTCACATAAGACTTTAAGAAGCGCAAAGTTAGGGTGGCCCACTATAGGCCCCTCTCCCTTATATCTATCTTAGATAAATCTATGTCAATGTGTGGACACATAAATATAGTAAAAAATAGGTCTTACATTTTATTTATATTTTATTATATTTAAATAAAAATAAATTATTTATTTACTTTGGATTTATTAGAGATATCTTTTATATCTTAAATATCTATCCAAAAGACAAAAATAGGTTATAGTTTTTATTTACTTTTAAATGAAGATAAAGTATTTGTTTATTTTATATTTAGTATATATATATATATCTTAAATATATCTATTTAAAATGCATCAATATATCACTTTATAGGTGCCTATATTAATTAGGTCATAAATTTTATTTCTACTTTTATAAATGAAATAAATTGTGTATTAAATGTATATTTATTATAGATATCACAAATACAAAGATGTCATTTTAAGGGAGACATAAGTTAGATAGATGCATTTAAATATTAAATATTAGTATCTACTTATAAACAAGGGAATAAATGGGAAAATAACATAAAGTTAATTATTCACTTAAGAGTAAACTATTTTATATTATATAAAAACATGGACATGAAATTTTGATTTTAATAATATAAGATAGATAGATGCAATTAATGAACATTATTTGTTAATATTTATAGATTAACAAGGAAAATGATAACAAAAAAGGAAAAGGTTACCACCAAGTTAGTCATGTATACAACAATATCATAGGAGCATGTGATCATGTCACATATCCATTGTCACAATAAAAGGACCTGTTACTAAGTGTGGAGTCACCATGTGAAGAGGGAAAGTAACTATCCCAGGAGCCTCACCACAACCTAGAACCCCATCAAAGACAAATCCTACAGATTATAGCCTCTTTGGATCAATTGAAGATAACCCTTGCTTACATTTCCATCTTATAAGTCTTGAAAATATCCCTAGAACATAAGGATATCCTAGAGAAATCCCTTTCATCATCATTCATACATAATGACATTGCTACTAATAAATTCCAAGCTATGGTTGGACATATCACATCCACCCATCAACTTACATTTTTTGAGAGTGACCTCCACTGCAACCATCACATAATCATGCTTTACATCTTGAGGTCTACATCCACAAGAATAAAGTCAAAAGAGTCTTGGTATATGGAGGTGCTAGCCTAAATATTTTTAGCCTCCAATTAATAAAAAAACCTAGGCTACTTCGAAGATGTAATTGAGAAAGAAAAAGGTGTTGAAGTATCAAAGCTTATGATGATAATGAATGGAGTTTAGAAGGAATTATCAAGATACCTATCCAAGTAGGACCAGCTATTGCAAAAACAATTTTCCAAGTCCTTGATCTTGATTTACCTTAAAAAATACTTCTTGGTCGACCATGGGTTCATGTTGTGGCATTGAAATATCAATAATGTATCAATTTTTCATATGAGAAAAGGGAAACAACAATTCATGGTGATCCAAATCCTTTTTTCTATTGCAAAAACTTGGAAGAGAAGTATTACAAGGTGCCACAAATTCCTAAAAATGATGAAGTACTAGTACCTTCATCCTATGTGACCCATCTACCCTAGCATCTACATAGGAGTCTAAGGCATAAACATTGAAGAATATACTAGAGATCAAAGAAATTGTCAAGGATAATGGTTGTGGAGATTATAATCTAAAAGACTCTTTTATTGTGGGCAAAATTCCTCTTTCTCCTAGATCCTATGGAAAACCTTAGCATATTGAAAAAGTGACAGACAATCAGAATAACACTTACAACTTTCACAAAGTGGGGTGACCTAGAAACAAGGAAGTCATTGGTGAGAATACAACATCAAAGTGGTTATATCAAGATGAGAAATAAGTACCTCCCCTTCCCATGGATGAAAAAAGATAAGGGCTTTAGTTGATGAAATGCATGGGATATAACAAGAATGAAAAGCTTGGTCTAAATCATCATGGTCTTGGATTCACCATGAGAAAAGTGACCCTTCTTGGAAAAGGTGCTTCTACTAAGGAAGTTAAATCTTCCTCTTGTTTAAACACATTGCACAATGATGCTATTGATTACTTCCCCCTTGACATCATAGACCTTTTTGAGGATACATGCATTTTCATGATCACCACCACATCCTTTGAATCTTCTAGCCAAATTACCGAACTAAGACTTGTTTATCCCCAACTCATTAACTAGGACCAACAAGGTCCACCGATTCTTGATTCTTTAAAAAATGATGAGGCTATCTTTGAATTTATGAGGTTCAGAGGTTGCATACCATTGGGAGATCATAATGCAGGATTTGACATTAAGTTGGACACCCAAGAATACTATGGTGAGACAATTGAATCTCTTAGTCACAAAATTAAAAATATGAAAATCATAACTCGATCTACAAGTGAAAACTACACTATGGAACTTTTTTATCACAAAAATTCAAAATAAAGGACATATCTGAGGGTGAAAACCTCTCCAAGGTGTCCAAGAATGAAGGATTCAATATGTAGTCTTACAACAAAATAGGAAAAGTAAACAATATTGGTAGAGGCATCTAATCCAGTAAATGTAGGAATGGATGAAGCACCACAGGTAACATTCTATGATTTTCCCAAGATGATGAACATAAAAAATTTGCAACATTCCTGAGAGAAAAAAATTTAACTTTTCTTGGTCATATGCATATATGTCGAGGCTAGACACATCATTGGTTTTTCATCACCTCATAGTTCACCCTAAAGAAAATGTTGTGAAAAATGCATTCACAAATAGCATTGTTAGCCAAGGTCGAGTTACAAAAGCTCCTCGATATAGGGTTCATCAAACCGATAAACTATCCTGAGTGGCTTTCCAACCTAGTTCCAATTTTCAAACCCATTAGGGGCATTAGAATATGCATAGACTTTAGAGACTTGAATAAGGAATTTCCCAAGGATGAATTTCACCTACCAAAAATAGATATCATTGTGGATTTGATGGAAAGACATGAAATTATTTCACTCATGGATGAATTTTCAAGATATAATCAGATAATGATAACTAAGGAAGATCACCATAAGATAGCATTCATGTGCTTGTGTGGAACTTATTGTTGGGATATAATGCCCTTTGGTCTTAAGAACACTAGAGCAACATATCAAAGAGCCATGACCCTCATATTTCATGACATGATCCATAAGACCCTATAGGACTATGTGGATGACATCTTGGCTAAGCCTATAACAAGGAAGGAGCATCTAGAAGTGCTAGGAATTTTTTTTGACAGAATGGAGCATTATCAACTATGATTTGATCCCTAAGAAGTGCATATTTGGTGTCACTACATGTAAACTCTTGGGATAAATTGTATTGCAAAGGGGAATTGAAGTGGACCTGGCTAAAGTAAAAGCAATCATGGAAATGCAACCACCATATACCCTCAACTAACTTTGAATACTACAAGGTAAACTTCAATCTATCAGAAGGTTCATTGAGTAGTTAGCAAATAAGTGTCACTCGTTTACTCATCTCTTCATAAGGTTGTGGCCTACAAGTGGGATTAGAATTATGAGAAGGAATTTCAACAACTTAAGGATTATCTAGTGAGACCACCTATCTTGATACTTCCAATAGAAAAAAAGCCTTTGATACTCTACATCTTAGCTACCTCAACAACCCTAGGGGCTCTCTTGGCTCAACATAATGAACCGGGAAAAGGGAGAGCTATATATTACATAAATAGAACCTTGGTAGGATATGAGATAAATTATATTCCCATCAAAAAATCTTGTCTAGCAGTGGTGTTTGCTTCCCAAAATATTAGGAACTACATGATTTCCCATCAAGTTAAACTCATCTCCAAGATAGATCCACTCAAGTACTTATTGTCAAAAGCTACTCTCATAGATCATACAACAAAAATGGGTAATGATCCTTACAGAGTTTGACATAGAATATGTTGATCAAAAAGCCATCAAGGGATAAGTTGTTGATGATCAACTAGCAGAAACACCTTTCTATGTAGAGAATCCTTTGGTGTCAAAATTTCTCGATGAATTAGTGTTCAGTCTTAGCATGATAAATCAATGGAAGTTGTATTTTAATGGTTCTTACACACAACATGGGTTCAAAGAAATAATTTTATTCAACACCTAGTGCAAGGTGATTACATTGCCAAATCATACAAGTTAGCTTTTCCCTACACAAATAACATAGATGAGTATGAGGCCCTCATCATAGGGTTTAGAATTGTGGTACAATGGAAAATATAAGAGTTAAAAGTCTATGGAGATTCTCAGCTGATTGTAAACTAGATCAATGATGACTATCAAACTAAGGATGAAAAACTAATGCCCTATAAGAATATGGTGGAAAGTTTCAAGGACTATTTCATTGACATAACATTTGAATAGATATCGGGAATCAACAATCAAGTAGAAAATTATATGGCTACTATTAGATCCTTGTTGGACATGCTCATAATATTTTTAAATGTGAGTTCCTTTTTGAGAAGCTTCTCATACCATCTTTCAAGGTACCCAAATCTGATTTTTTGTGTGAAATTTTTGGTCTCTATTCCTTGTGGTATCATGACATATTAACTTACCTTCATAATGGTATCCTCCCATTCGACCTTATCTCTAACCTAAAACAAAATTTTATTAGAAGATGCCATGCCTAAGATTTTCACTAGAAAATGCAACAATTTTTTTTTCTTTTTAAACTATTAATTTATCTAATTAACACTCTTAAGTGTTTATGGCGTTATACTATACACGATAAGAGTTGTATATCTTACTCGCCCATTTATATTACTATTATCTAGGTTATTATTGATATTACCATTAATTATTCATTAGTTACTAATGGTATTATTGTTAATGGACTATGATTAACTTGGATAACAACCTTGCTATTAAAGCAATGATACGATAATGATTAAATTGCTAATATAAAACAAAAATGCAACCAATACCAAAAATTATTAACTTATTTCCCATGTGAACACTAATGGTCTCACTATTACTTAATCATTACAATGACCATACGTTACGACCTTATCAATATATCATTAACTCGATGATCATTTTCTTCAAGCTAACATTAAACGTAAGATATGATGCCCACAAATTTTTGCTAGAAAAAAAAAACAACCAATACCAAGAGTAATATTTTTTCCCCTCAACTAACATCTAGTTTTAATGGACAACATAATTATCTTATCTTGTATTACCTTCTTGAGACAAAATAGTTAATTATACTAAAATTTGTCTTACCCAATTTGTTAATTCTAAGAATCATAGGAAACAATTCAATATTCTTTAACAATTAAATTATTTATATTTTTATTATATATAAATTTCACAATGAAATAATTAATATAATTTTAGTGATAATGTAAGATTCTTTCAAATGATAGTATATAATAATATAAGAAAGAATTTTTTTTTATATATATATTTTTTAATCTATTAATTTAAAACCTTTATTTAAATTTTAGGAAAACAAAGTTTCCATTTCTCACTCTAATCATGACATGTCATCCTATCTTCATTTTAGAAATTAAATAACAAAAAAAACTTCCATTTCTTTCCATGTATATATTTTAGAAACTATAAAGGTTTTTAAGGCAAAACTTACTATTTTTTTTTGTTTTATTTTACATATTAAATTATTTTATTTTTTTCATTTAGGGGGATGGGAGACGTGCCCACTAAGATTCCCTTTTGATTTATTTTAAATATTATTTCCTCATTGATGACATTAAAAATTAATGCTCATAACTAAATTAGTTATATCCACACCAATATAAAACCTTGCTTACTATTTAATGGCCTATATTAATTCCATAAGTAGAGACATGTGATAGGTAAGAAAAGGTTAAACTTTTCAACTAAATGCTATGATGATGGGAGGGGAGTTTTATATCATCCAATTTAAACAAATTTGGGTTCCATTTTAGAATTTCCTAGGTGTCATAATTTAGTGACATGGTTTCCCTATATTTTAGTTTTATTTATCTAAGCTAATAACTAACATAAGGATGAGCAGTTATGTTACTGATATTACTGTTCAATAATAAAATTATCCGCAATTATCTAATTATTTTAAAACAGACATCACTTCTCCACTAAATGTTGCTATTTCTATGCTTCCATTAAATTCGATGCACTCTAAACTCGCACCACTCCATGAATAAAAACATTAATATGATATTTAATTTGGGTGGGATGATGGTATTGGGTCTGATCAATATTAAAGATAATGTGTGTGCCTTCATCAAAGATAGAAACTTCCATTTAATTTACCCCAAGGATATATATATTTTTTTAAAGAAACTATTCAACACTTGTAAATTACAACCTTCCAGCTAGTCCGTGGCATTTGTAAATTTATTTTATTGATGCCCTAATTTCTAGACATTAACTCCACCTCCCTCAACCATAATTTTTTTTTCTATTAAATATTAAAATAATAGACCTTTTCAAGACTGAAAGTAATATTCCTCATAACTAATCATACTGTTGATAACATGAGTAATATTATTATTGTTTCAAAATTACTTTATTCCTTAATTCAGGTGAGAATACTGTCATTGAAAAGATATACCTATCACCAATGACTTTCCCCCTAGCATCATTGCATTACACTAAAATATGCGGAGACAGTAGCATTCAGTTCTTTGTTTTTAAAATAAACAACAACAAAATATAATTTAAATTTTATTCTCAATCACCCAACGTGGCTCCTCCATTCTTTGGAGATAATAACACAAGATGTGAAAGGTAGTGCAAGCCTCACGCATTAATTTGTTCAGTTATGAGCAGAAATAAAATATCAATTTTTTTAGAAATATTTAATAATACGATGGGAGCATACGGGGAAGAAAGACATAATAATGCAGGTAGGCAGATAGAATACTAAAGGAACACTTATTTCACTGGAGGCAGTTTAACAGTCTACCCATCTCGTGAACCTCAATGCCTGATGGTGGTGGCACAGTAATTTATGACACACATGGCCCAAAACGATATGGCAAGATTTCCATTTGACTAAGGCACCATTACATTCAGCGACCCACTCGTCCTTTAATGCCTCTTAAATGTCATTCTTCAAGATGCAACGTGCTAGTTGCCGCTTGGGTGCTTTTAGTGATGTCCATCATTGTAATCCAATCCACCACGTAATTTTCTGCCATTGTAGCAAACCACTTCAACTGGAAGTTACTTTTGCTGTAAGAAATATTGATGGTGTCTTTTGTGCTATTACTTCACCTCTCGCAGACAACTAGTTTCTTTACTAAATAATGCTAAGGGTGCCATGGTAGGCGAGGTAGTGCTGAAGATCAATCTTGTTGGCCTTTTTACTTGCTATGACTAGAACACTTACAGGAGATCACTGGGATGTCTATGATGCTTCAAAAATATTCGAGGGCCTGTTGACTACCGGTGGGGTTCACCACAACTGGTTGTTCCAGCACTCAAGGAATTGAGCAAATTGAGCTATTTTTGGGGAGGTGTTTTGACATAAACTCCATAGGATAAGGTTGAGTTAAGTGTCCTAGTTGAAATGTTAGTTTAGAATTTTAATTGCAAGTTTAAGGAGTTTCCCTAAATCCCCTTGGCAGCATAGAGATGCAACGGACTTCATGATATATGACTCTAATCTAGTTTGGCTACGAATGAGGGTCATGGTCTATAGAGTCGTTCCCTCCACAGGGGCGAGCCCCCTCAGACAGAAAGCTCGAGACCTCTCTATGATAGGGCCACAACCCACACAGAGAGCCACCTCTCTGTCCTACTCCTGCCATTGGTTATCCCCTTTATTTTTATTTTTTTCCTTTAAGTATGCATGTATTATTTCTCAGGAATTTTCTTCTTATGCACAGTATGCTTTTCTCAACATTTAAATGCCACTAAAGGTTTTATTAATTGGTTTATCTATTGATTTCTATTAACACTATTCCATGTATATATTGTTAGCTTATCTCTTTTCAACACTATTTCTACATTTCTCATGCTAACCATAGTGACAAGTTCCAGTATATTTTATTTACTATCCTCAGGAGGCAGTCGAAATGTCTTGTTTACTCAATAGTCCAGTATGTTACACAAAGAAAAAAAAATTTATGTTCAAAAGAGCGTGCATTATCAATGAAACTCATACAGTCCTTGTATATGTTGCAAAAGACATATCAGATCTTAAACAATTAACATTACACCCATTCACCCATTGATATTTTTGTTATATAAAGAAATAAGCTAACTAAAATGAGTAAATACTTCCCAGAAATACAAGGAGATATATGGAACACTTCTCATAATACTAGAAATAACATAAATGAGAACATATTTTGTTAGTAAAGGTTTGTTTCTTTTGTCAGCAAGAGAACAATACAACATTTCATTTTTGTTCAGTACTCCAATGTTACTAGTAATACTAAGAAACAATGCATTGCATGCCAAATCAAGGGCTCACTATTTTCATTCATTTATTTCCCAATAGGATGCTATCTTTCAATATTGCCAATAATATTTGGAGATGCTATGAGAGGAACATACAAAAGGATAAGGCTTGCTCTCCACCCTACTGTAATGCCATCATCGAGCATCCTGGGCTCTAGCCATACCCCCGAGCAAGGAATTCCTTAAGCTCCACGATGATAGATGAAGTCTTTTCTCATTTTTACAAAAGGATAAAACTAACATATCGCCAATTTCATGCATTTAGGTTATCTGCTATCTATTTTCAGCCATAATCCATACACTATATCATTTTTTTGACAACCAGTAAACAAGGGTAAAAGGAAATAGAAAGAACTTACCTTTTCTTTTGATGAAAGGATTGAAATCTTGTTTCCACCCCCCCCATCTCAAATCAAGCCATATTCATCCCTCTCTTCCAAAGAGATGGATTCCTCTCCTTTTTCTCCTTCTTTCTACCATCTTCACTAAATTTCTCCAAGAGGAGAAGTGGGTAACACCCCCCTCCTTCTCCCTCTCCAAATATATAGAAATTTCACAAATTGCAACTCTTGGATGGGAAGGTGTGGAGTGTACCTCTCCCCATTAATGAAAATATGCATTTGGACAACCACTCCATCTCTCCACACCCATCTCCTTCTCAAAATTCGTCACTCTCCATTATGAGAGCTCTTGAGGGGTCAAATCATGTTGTAGGGGCACTATTGTATGGCCACTTGACCCCTACTACTATGGTAAAGACCCTAGGGGGTTTTATTTTGCTCCCTAACCCAAAATTTTGACCAATAACTCTCATTAAAAGCACACTCAAGGTTCCATCCGATTTTCATACTTAGCTAGGGGTTTCCAAGACCTAAATCCCCACTTACACTTCACATGAATCCCAACTAAATGCCCTCACAACCTTAGTCCTCCAATATATTATCTCCACTTGTTTCTAGGCCTTCAATGGGGTCAAGTTTACATCCTTGTGAAGTAGTCTTTTGATACACTCTTGATGGTTCTCCCTTCTCATGCTAATACCATTGCCTTCCTATAGATTACCAACGTGATTGTAAGTATCAATTATGTACCACATTAATATGCTAGCTAAACATTCTAATATTTAACTATATAATAATCCATTTAGATTCTCAATTTTCATTCCACATTATACGAGTGCAATCCACCTTCATGGTAGTGACAATAGAATAAAATGTCAAAATGATATGCAAAATATTGTCAAGAGATCACCTTATTAATTATCCACAATATACTAAATCATCAATTCAAGAAAAACCTAAAACAAATTATGGTTGTATTAAGAACATATGAGGTGGGGTCTTACATCCCCCTCTCCTTAGCTTCAACTTCCTCCTAGAAGTCATTAAGGTTTGGAAATATAATATCAATATAGCATTGCACATAAATCTATTAACATATTAATTACTTTTATTTCTTGGTGTAACAATTAAAACATTCCATTATCAACACATGTTAAAGACACTCTTGCATGAATCAACATCCAATTATTCAAAACAAAATTTCCCATTGTAAAATATTTATGCAATATTATCACAATATGACAGATGCTAATAGCCTTCCCTGTGATCAACATCCTCTTATATCTAAACAAATTAACATCCTTGGATACTCTTCAAGGTTCCTTTTCGCATCA
>VDFB02053664.1:77566-115494 GCA_007258455.2 Sequoia sempervirens
AGTCCATTGCATCTCTATGCTGCCAAGGGGATTTAGGGAAACTCCTTAAACTTGCAATTAAAATTCTAAACTAACATTTCAACTGGGACACTTCAGAACTTCCTTCATCTGATGAACAAACACTCCAAAAACCTTTTATGCCGACCTTTGATTACTTAACTCAATCTTATCCTATGGAGTTTATGTCAAAACACCTCCCCAAAAATAGCTCAATTTGCTAAATTCCTTGAGCACTGGAACAACCAGTTGTGGTGAACCCCACCAGTACTCAACAGGCCCTCAAATATTTTTGAAGCATCATAGACATCCCAGTGATCTCCTGTAAGTGTTCTAGTCATAGCAAGTAAAAAGGCCAACAAGACTAATCTTCAGCACTGCCTCGCCTACCGTGGCACCCTTAGCATTATTTAGTAAAGAAACTAGTTGTCTGCAAGAGGTGAAGTAATAGCACAAAAGACACCATCAATATATCCTGTAGCAAAAGTAACTTCCAGTTGAAGTGGTTTGCTACAATGGCAGAAAATTACGTGGTGGACTGGATTACAATGATGGACATCACTAAAAGCACCCAAGCTGCAACCAGCACGTTGCATCTTGAAGAATGACATTTAAGAGGCATTAAAGGATGAGTGGATCACTGAATGTAATGGTGCCTTAGTCAAATGAAAATCTTGCCATATCATTTTGGGCCATGCGTGTCATAAATTACTGTGCCACCACCATCAGGCATTGAGGTTCATGAGATGGGTAGACTGTTAAACCGCCTCCATTGAAATAAGTGTTCCTTTAGTATTCTATCTGCCTATCTGTATTATTATGTCTTTCTTTCCCGTATGCTCCCATCGTACCATTAAATATTTCTAAAAAAAATGATATTTTATTTCTGCTCATAACTGAACAAATTAATGCGCGAGGCTTGCACTACCTTTCACATCTTGTGATATTTTATTTCTGCTCATAACTGAACAAATTTAGAAAAGAAATCATTTCGTTCAAGCTTAGAAAATGTAAGGGAGTGATTAGAGACTATTTATTGTTTCCTCCTAGTGGGCCTTAAGTAAGGTTTAAATTGAAAATCATGGCTAAGTTTAAATTGAAAATGATGAAAATGAGGTTAGTGTCAAAATTGGAAGCAACTTAATTAAGAAATATTAGCTCAACCTAAGAAGGTGGTACTAAGAAATTTCTAAAATCCCCTCAAGTAACCTTAAAATGAAGAAATTATTTACTCATAAATATGCCTAGCATGTTGCAAACCTTGGTTGTTAGAGTAAGCTTGTCATAAGTTTCACCTACGAATAAACTATGTGTTTAGCAACTGTACCACGCTAAAAACATCATAACTCTTATCATGTATGCATTTGAAACACCTCTTGTGTTAATTAGAGAATGGATAAAGTAATTGAGGATGAAACTTTGAAAGTACATTATACTTGGTTCTATAAGGAAGTGTTAGGATTGATCTTAAGCTTGTACTCTAGACATCATTAACACATAAGTCTCCTAAAACTTATTTAGATTATGATTCAACATAAGAAAAAGTCTTGATATTGAATGCTTAAAGTTATAAGGTGAGTCAACTTACGGTTGGTAGATAAGATTGCATGATTAAGAACATCTACTAATGATTGCAACCCTACATTGTATAATAAATCCTACTTTTAAAGGGGGTAAAACTAGATTTTTCTTGGAATTGAAGGGTGAGATATTAAATTCATTTAAACACTTATGCAAAACAAAGGGAAACCTAGTAAAATTAATAGAGTTTTAACAACAACCAACCCTTTTATATGTTCTTAAAAGATAAAATAGCAAAAAATTAAAAAAAAAAACAACAAAGTGATCACTAAGGTGAATGCATAAAAAGTTTCAATTAAGATATATCTGTGAGGTTCCATAAACGTGACATTAAGTTATTCCCTTATGATTGAACATAAAATATTGGTGAAGGGACCTTGCTAAAGTGAGAATTTGTATATTGAAACATTATCTAGGACACATGCTATTATTACTCTTCTTAAAAATAAGCTAAAAAAAACTAACGGATTTTTAGCGCCAAAATTAAAAAAAGATACATGTCCTAAAGGAAGTAATAATGTATTCAATTAGTTGCTAAGCTTGAAGGTTGTATACATGTCAAACTAAGGAATCTATAAGTTGAGTAATGAACTATGTGTGATTCATGAGAAATTAGGTGGTGGGGAAATTAAAACAGACAAATAAATAGATAAAAGCAACTCATGTTGTGTGTTGGTTAGTACTTATTTAGGGAAAAACGTATACACATGAATACAATGGAGAAAATATCAAGGTAGTCAAAACTTATAACAATATTTGCTCATTGAGGATAGATGGAACAATGATGGTAAAAATGATGATTGTAACATGTGACTAAGTGGTTCAACCTCAAATAATGAAATACAAGAATGGTAAAAAGATATTAATAAGTTGTGAGAATTACTATTCCATGATTGTCATGTCTTTCATGCATTGAGTGTGTTTTATTTTCTCATATTGTGATGATCAATGGAAATGGTTAGCTATCTCCCTTATTAATTAGGGAATGTTTTGTAGTATGTGGTAGAAAATATATTGGAATTGAATGCATAACAAAGATAGTGGAATAAAACATGAAGAATGGTATAGAAGATATAGAAAACCAATCTTGATATTAAATGTGTTGTTAAATACTAACTTAGTAAGATGAGTATAGAAGATATAGAAAACCAATCTTGATATTAAATGTGTTGTTAAATACTAACTTAGTAAGATGAGAAGTATGGTGAACTATGTATAGTTAAGCTATAGTTGCACATCTTCTAGTATTTTCTTGTACTTATTTAAAGTTGTAGACGTTTCCAAATCTGAGATGAGAAGTATAGAATATGTTTGAGAGCATTTCCCTTGTTCTGTAATATGGTGAATTTTGTAAAGTGTATTGTATTATGACATGTGAAGTGAAAAACTAGTAAATGTGATGCGCCTCACGTATGAGATACAAGGATTCTGACTTGGGATAAGGGTGAGGGATGTCAAGTATGACCCCTTATGTGTACCCTTCATGATGATCCATTGTGTAAGTCAATTAACTATGAAATAATGTAAGCATGATATGTATAGATGTGTGTCTACTAAGCGAAATGTGAAGTAATTCTTTGTGTAAGTCTTGTTTGTATGTTAAATGTGTACCCCTAGTGTACGGCTCCCCTACGGGATTAAGATGCCTACTAGTGTAAATAGGGGTTGAGGGGTGAGAGAACCCCATAGTTTCCCCTTGGATGTGTTCCTAATCTACACCCCCACATATGAGAACCACACTTGTTGGTTCATAGTGTAAACCCACTCCTTGATGTTTATAACCCATGGATAAAGGATGGAATTACTTGGACCATATTGATTACAAACTTTGGATACTTCAACGATGCAGGGCATTGATACTATGTGGAAGATTCCACCATGTTATTGGACGCTATTATATTTATGTGGTCAGGGACCACCAATTGTTGCATGCTATTATATAATTATGTGGTTAGAGAATCACCATTCCCCTCCTCCCCCTTAGGTGGCTTTATCAAAGTCACATATTGCTCGTAATGTGAAAGTTTTATTGGTAATTTCTTAATTGACGTTTTATTGTATTATATGCCAGCAATGTTAAATTGTACATTAATTTTATTGGGGGCTATTTAGCCATTTGAAATTTTTCATAGTCCATTGCCTCAAGGACTCATTTAATTTATGTTTTTGAATTAGATTGGAATGTTGGAATGCAGCTGCAATTGATCTTTATTTGATTTTCCTCTTGAATATATAATTTTTTTTGCTTATTGAAACATTGGTTTATGATTTTACGTTGCTCGGTTTGAGGCTTCTTATGGTTTTCTAACAGTTGGCAAGTGTGGTGTAATGTGAAATCTATAAAACTGCCATATCCCGGGGGGTTCCATGGCAGGTCGTATAGGGGAGTAGATGCACTGGGGAATTATGAGATATTTGAAAGGGGTTGCAAATGGGACCAGTATGGGACAGTCATCAATCCATTCTTCCCTTGATTCTATGATTATTCTTTTTGTACCTTCCTCTTGGAGGCTAACCCCCTTACATAAACAAGAGAAGGTACCTAGGAGATGTATGGAAGGGTCCTTAGAGAAGAGCCTTGAGACCATCTCTCCTAATTGCTATGGTACCCAATAATCTCCATCCTTGTAAACCCCATTGAGCCTTGTGATGTGAATTATGTGTAATTGTTGTGATGTATAGGTAAATTTGTAAATAAATTACATTGGGAATTACTTGGCTGTTATGTGAGAAAGAAAGTGATAGATAAAATTGAGACTACTATTCTTGAGACATGAATTGGAATTGGAATGAAATTTTTTTCTAACATCATGAGTGATGTTTATGATGCGAAAAGGAACCTTGAAGAGTATCCAAGGATGTTAATTTGTTTAGATATAAGAGGATGTTGATCACAGGGAAGGCTATTAGCATCTGTCATATTGTGATAATATTGCATAAATATTTTACAATGGGAAATTTTGTTTTGAATAATTGGATGTTGATTCATGCAAGAGTGTCTTTAACATGTGTTGATAATGGAATGTTTTAATTGTTACACCAAGAAATAAAAGTAATTAATATGTTAATAGATTTATGTGCAATGCTATATTGATATTATATTTCCAAACCTTAATGACTTCTAGGAGGAAGTTGAAGCTAAGGAGAGGGGGATGTAAGACCCCACCTCATATGTTCTTAATACAACCATAATTTGTTTTAGGTTTTTCTTGAATTGATGATTTAGTATATTGTGGATAATTAATAAGGTGATCTCTTGACAATATTTTGCATATCATTTTGACATTTTATTCTATTGTCACTACCATGAAGGTGGATTGCACTCGTATAATGTGGAATGAAAATTGAGAATCTAAATGGATTATTATATAGTTAAATATTAGAATGTTTAGCTAGCATATTAATGTGGTACATAATTGATACTTACAATCACGTTGGTAATCTATAGGAAGGCAATGGTATTAGCATGAGAAGGGAGAACCATCAAGAGTGTATCAAAAGACTACTTCACAAGGATGTAAACTTGACCCCATTGAAGGCCTAGAAACAAGTGGAGATAATATATTGGAGGACTAAGGTTGTGAGGGCATTTAGTTGGGATTCATGTGAAGTGTAAGTGGGGATTTAGGTCTTGGAAACCCCTAGCTAAGTATGAAAATCGGATGGAACCTTGAGTGTGCTTTTAATGAGAGTTATTGGTCAAAATTTTGGGTTAGGGAGCAAAATAAAACCCCCTAGGGTCTTTACCATAGTAGTAGGGGTCAAGTGGCCATACAATAGTGCCCCTACAACATGATTTGACCCCTCAAGAGCTCTCATAATGGAGAGTGACGAATTTTGAGAAGGAGATGGGTGTGGAGAGATGGAGTGGTTGTCCAAATGCATATTTTCATTAATGGGGAGAGGTACACTCCACACCTTCCCATCCAAGAGTTGCAATTTGTGAAATTTCTATATATTTGGAGAGGGAGAAGGAGGGGGGTGTTACCCACTTCTCCTCTTGGAGAAATTTAGTGAAGATGGTAGAAAGAAGGAGAAAAAGGAGAGGAATCCATCTCTTTGGAAGAGAGGGATGAATATGGCTTGATTTGAGATGGGGGGGGTGGAAACAAGATTTCAATCCTTTCATCAAAAGAAAAGGTAAGTTCTTTCTATTTCCTTTTACCCTTGTTTACTGGTTGTCAAAAAAATGATATAGTGTATGGATTATGGCTGAAAATAGATAGCAGATAACCTAAATGCATGAAATTGGCGATATGTTAGTTTTATCCTTTTGTAAAAATGAGAAAAGACTTCATCTATCATCGTGGAGCTTAAGGAATTCCTTGCTCGGGGGTATGGCTAGAGCCCAGGATGCTCGATGATGGCATTACAGTAGGGTGGAGAGCAAGCCTTATCCTTTTGTATGTTCCTCTCATAGCATCTCCAAATATTATTGGCAATATTGAAAGATAGCATCCTATTGGGAAATAAATGAATGAAAATAGTGAGCCCTTGATTTGGCATGCAATGCATTGTTTCTTAGTATTACTAGTAACATTGGAGTACTGAACAAAAATGAAATGTTGTATTGTTCTCTTGCTGACAAAAGAAACAAACCTTTACTAACAAAATATGTTCTCATTTATGTTATTTCTAGTATTATGAGAAGTGTTCCATATATCTCCTTGTATTTCTGGGAAGTATTTACTCATTTTAGTTAGCTTATTTCTTTATATAACAAAAATATCAATGGGTGAATGGGTGTAATGTTAATTGTTTAAGATCTGATATGTCTTTTGCAACATATACAAGGACTGTATGAGTTTCATTGATAATGCACGCTCTTTTGAACATAAATTTTTTTTTCTTTGTGTAACATACTGGACTATTGAGTAAACAAGACATTTCGACTGCCTCCTGAGGATAGTAAATAAAATATACTGGAACTTGTCACTATGGTTAGCATGAGAAATGTAGAAATAGTGTTGAAAAGAGATAAGCTAACAATATATACATGGAATAGTGTTAATAGAAATCAATAGATAAACCAATTAATAAAACCTTTAGTGGCATTTAAATGTTGAGAAAAGCATACTGTGCATAAGAAGAAAATTCCTGAGAAATAATACATGCATACTTAAAGGAAAAAAATAAAAATAAAGGGGATAACCAATGGCAGGAGTAGGACAGAGAGGTGGCTCTCTGTGTGGGTTGTGGCCCTATCATAGAGAGGTCTCGAGCTTTCTGTCTGAGGGGGCTCGCCCCTGTGGAGGGAACGACTCTATAGACCATGACCCTCATTCGTAGCCAAACTAGATTAGAGTCATATATCATGAAGTCCGTTGCATCTCTATGCTGCCAAGGGGATTTAGGGAAACTCCTTAAACTTGCAATTAAAATTCTAAACTAACATTTCAACTAGGACACTTAACTCAACCTTATCCTATGGAGTTTATGTCAAAACACCTCCCCAAAAATAGCTCAATTTGCTCAATTCCTTGAGTGCTGGAACAACCAGTTGTGGTGAACCCCACCGGTAGTCAACAGGCCCTCGAATATTTTTGAAGCATCATAGACATCCCAGTGATCTCCTGTAAGTGTTCTAGTCATAGCAAGTAAAAAGGCCAACAAGATTGATCTTCAGCACTACCTCGCCTACCATGGCACCCTTAGCATTATTTAGTAAAGAAACTAGTTGTCTGCGAGAGGTGAAGTAATAGCACAAAAGACACCATCAATATTTCTTACAGCAAAAGTAACTTCCAGTTGAAGTGGTTTGCTACAATGGCAGAAAATTACGTGGTGGATTGGATTACAATGATGGACATCACTAAAAGCACCCAAGCGGCAACTAGCACGTTGCATCTTGAAGAATGACATTTAAGAGGCATTAAAGGACGAGTGGGTCGCTGAATGTAATGGTGCCTTAGTCAAATGGAAATCTTGCCATATCGTTTTGGGCCATGTGTGTCATAAATTACTGTGCCACCACCATCAGGCATTGAGGTTCACGAGATGGGTAGACTGTTAAACTGCCTCCAGTGAAATAAGTGTTCCTTTAGTATTCTATCTGCCTACCTGCATTATTATGTCTTTCTTCCCCGTATGCTCCCATCGTATTATTAAATATTTCTAAAAAAATTGATATTTTATTTCTGCTCATAACTGAACAAATTAATGCGTGAGGCTTGCACTACCTTTCACATCTTGTGTTATTATCTCCAAAGAATGGAGGAGCCACGTTGGGTGATTGAGAATAAAATTTAAATTATATTTTGTTGTTGTTTATTTTAAAAACAAAGAACTGAATGCTACTGTCTCCGCATATTTTAGTGTAATGCAATGATGCTAGGGGGAAAGTCATTGGTGATAGGTATATCTTTTCAATGACAGTATTCTCACCTGAATTAAGGAATAAAGTAATTTTGAAACAATAATAATATTACTCATGTTATCAACAGTATGATTAGTTATGAGGAATATTACTTTCAGTCTTGAAAAGGTCTATTATTTTAATATTTAATAGAAAAAAAAATTATGGTTGAGGGAGGTGGAGTTAATGTCTAGAAATTAGGGCATCAATAAAATAAATTTACAAATGCCACGGACTAGCTGGAAGGTTGTAATTTACAAGTGTTGAATAGTTTCTTTAAAAAAATATATATATCCTTGGGGTAAATTAAATGGAAGTTTCTATCTTTGATGAAGGCACACACATTATCTTTAATATTGATCAGACCCAATACCATCATCCCACCCAAATTAAATATCATATTAATGTTTTTATTCATGGAGTGGTGCGAGTTTAGAGTGCATCGAATTTAATGGAAGCATAGAAATAGCAACATTTAGTGGAGAAGTGATGTCTGTTTTAAAATAATTAGATAATTGCGGATAATTTTATTATTGAACAGTAATATCAGTAACATAACTGCTCATCCTTATGTTAGTTATTAGCTTAGATAAATAAAACTAAAATATAGGGAAACCATGTCACTAAATTATGACACCTAGGAAATTCTAAAATGGAACCCAAATTTGTTTAAATTGGATGATATAAAACTCCCCTCCCATCATCATAGCATTTAGTTGAAAAGTTTAACCTTTTCTTACCTATCACATGTCTCTACTTATGGAATTAATATAGGCCATTAAATAGTAAGCAAGGTTTTATATTGGTGTGGATATAACTAATTTAGTTATGAGCATTAATTTTTAATGTCATCAATGAGGAAATAATATTTAAAATAAATCAAAAGGGAATCTTAGTGGGCACGTCTCCCATCCCCCTAAATGAAAAAAATAAAATAATTTAATATGTAAAATAAAACAAAAAAAAATAGTAAGTTTTGCCTTAAAAACCTTTATAGTTTCTAAAATATATACATGGAAAGAAATGGAAGTTTTTTTTGTTATTTAATTTCTAAAATGAAGATAGGATGACATGTCATGATTAGAGTGAGAAATGGAAACTTTGTTTTCCTAAAATTTAAATAAAGGTTTTAAATTAATAGATTAAAAAATATATATATAAAAAAAAATTCTTTCTTATATTATTATATACTATCATTTGAAAGAATCTTACATTATCACTAAAATTATATTAATTATTTCATTGTGAAATTTATATATAATAAAAATATAAATAATTTAATTGTTAAAGAATATTGAATTGTTTCCTATGATTCTTAGAATTAACAAATTGGGTAAGACAAATTTTAGTATAATTAACTATTTTGTCTCAAGAAGGTAATACAAGATAAGATAATTATGTTGTCCATTAAAACTAGATGTTAGTTGAGGGGAAAAAATATTACTCTTGGTATTGGTTGTTTTTTTTTTCTAGCAAAAATTTGTGGGCATCATATCTTACGTTTAATGTTAGCTTGAAGAAAATGATCATCGAGTTAATGATATATTGATAAGGTCGTAACGTATGGTCATTGTAATGATTAAGTAATAGTGAGACCATTAGTGTTCACATGGGAAATAAGTTAATAATTTTTGGTATTGGTTGCATTTTTGTTTTATATTAGCAATTTAATCATTATCGTATCATTGCTTTAATAGCAAGGTTGTTATCCAAGTTAATCATAGTCCATTAACAATAATACCATTAGTAACTAATGAATAATTAATGGTAATATCAATAATAACCTAGATAATAGTAATATAAATGGGCGAGTAAGATATACAACTCTTATCGTGTATAGTATAACGCCATAAACACTTAAGAGTGTTAATTAGATAAATTAATAGTTTAAAAAGAAAAAAAAATTGTTGCATTTTCTAGTGAAAATCTTAGGCATGGCATCTTCTAATAAAATTTTGTTTTAGGTTAGAGATAAGGTCGAATGGGAGGATACCATTATGAAGGTAAGTTAATATGTCATGATACCACAAGGAATAGAGACCAAAAATTTCACACAAAAAATCAGATTTGGGTACCTTGAAAGATGGTATGAGAAGCTTCTCAAAAAGGAACTCACATTTAAAAATATTATGAGCATGTCCAACAAGGATCTAATAGTAGCCATATAATTTTCTACTTGATTGTTGATTCCCGATATCTATTCAAATGTTATGTCAATGAAATAGTCCTTGAAACTTTCCACCATATTCTTATAGGGCATTAGTTTTTCATCCTTAGTTTGATAGTCATCATTGATCTAGTTTACAATCAGCTGAGAATCTCCATAGACTTTTAACTCTTATATTTTCCATTGTACCACAATTCTAAACCCTATGATGAGGGCCTCATACTCATCTATGTTATTTGTGTAGGGAAAAGCTAACTTGTATGATTTGGCAATGTAATCACCTTGCACTAGGTGTTGAATAAAATTATTTCTTTGAACCCATGTTGTGTGTAAGAACCATTAAAATACAACTTCCATTGATTTATCATGCTAAGACTGAACACTAATTCATCGAGAAATTTTGACACCAAAGGATTCTCTACATAGAAAGGTGTTTCTGCTAGTTGATCATCAACAACTTATCCCTTGATGGCTTTTTGATCAACATATTCTATGTCAAACTCTGTAAGGATCATTACCCATTTTTGTTGTATGATCTATGAGAGTAGCTTTTGACAATAAGTACTTGAGTGGATCTATCTTGGAGATGAGTTTAACTTGATGGGAAATCATGTAGTTCCTAATATTTTGGGAAGCAAACACCACTGCTAGACAAGATTTTTTGATGGGAATATAATTTATCTCATATCCTACCAAGGTTCTATTTATGTAATATATAGCTCTCCCTTTTCCCGGTTCATTATGTTGAGCCAAGAGAGCCCCTAGGGTTGTTGAGGTAGCTAAGATGTAGAGTATCAAAGGCTTTTTTTCTATTGGAAGTATCAAGATAGGTGGTCTCACTAGATAATCCTTAAGTTGTTGAAATTCCTTCTCATAATTCTAATCCCACTTGTAGGCCACAACCTTATGAAGAGATGAGTAAACGAGTGACACTTATTTGCTAACTACTCAATGAACCTTCTGATAGATTGAAGTTTACCTTGTAGTATTCAAAGTTAGTTGAGGGTATATGGTGGTTGCATTTCCATGATTGCTTTTACTTTAGCCAGGTCCACTTCAATTCCCCTTTGCAATACAATTTATCCCAAGAGTTTACATGTAGTGACACCAAATATGCACTTCTTAGGGATCAAATCATAGTTGATAATGCTCCATTCTGTCAAAAAAAATTCCTAGCACTTCTAGATGCTCCTTCCTTGTTATAGGCTTAGCCAAGATGTCATCCACATAGTCCTATAGGGTCTTATGGATCATGTCATGAAATATGAGGGTCATGGCTCTTTGATATGTTGCTCTAGTGTTCTTAAGACCAAAGGGCATTATATCCCAACAATAAGTTCCACACAAGCACATGAATGCTATCTTATGGTGATCTTCCTTAGTTATCATTATCTGATTATATCTTGAAAATTCATCCATGAGTGAAATAATTTCATGTCTTTCCATCAAATCCACAATGATATCTATTTTTGGTAGGTGAAATTCATCCTTGGGAAATTCCTTATTCAAGTCTCTAAAGTCTATGCATATTCTAATGCCCCTAATGGGTTTGAAAATTGGAACTAGGTTGGAAAGCCACTCAGGATAGTTTATCGGTTTGATGAACCCTATATCGAGGAGCTTTTGTAACTCGACCTTGGCTAACAATGCTATTTGTGAATGCATTTTTCACAACATTTTCTTTAGGGTGAACTATGAGGTGATGAAAAACCAATGATGTGTCTAGCCTCGACATATATGCATATGACCAAGAAAAGTTAAATTTTTTTCTCTCAGGAATGTTGCAAATTTTTTATGTTCATCATCTTGGGAAAATCATAGAATGTTACCTGTGGTGCTTCATCCATTCCTACATTTACTGGATTAGATGCCTCTACCAATATTGTTTACTTTTCCTATTTTGTTGTAAGACTACATATTGAATCCTTCATTCTTGGACACCTTGGAGAGGTTTTCACCCTCAGATATGTCCTTTATTTTGAATTTTTGTGATAAAAAAGTTCCATAGTGTAGTTTTCACTTGTAGATCGAGTTATGATTTTCATATTTTTAATTTTGTGACTAAGAGATTCAATTGTCTCACCATAGTATTCTTGGGTGTCCAACTTAATGTCAAATCCTGCATTATGATCTCCCAATGGTATGCAACCTCTGAACCTCATAAATTCAAAGATAGCCTCATCATTTTTTAAAGAATCAAGAATCGGTGGACCTTGTTGGTCCTAGTTAATGAGTTGGGGATAAACAAGTCTTAGTTCGGTAATTTGGCTAGAAGATTCAAAGGATGTGGTGGTGATCATGAAAATGCATGTATCCTCAAAAAGGTCTATGATGTCAAGGGGGAAGTAATCAATAGCATCATTGTGCAATGTGTTTAAACAAGAGGAAGATTTAACTTCCTTAGTAGAAGCACCTTTTCCAAGAAGGGTCACTTTTCTCATGGTGAATCCAAGACCATGATGATTTAGACCAAGCTTTTCATTCTTGTTATATCCCATGCATTTCATCAACTAAAGCCCTTATCTTTTTTCATCCATGGGAAGGGGAGGTACTTATTTCTCATCTTGATATAACCACTTTGATGTTGTATTCTCACCAATGACTTCCTTGTTTCTAGGTCACCCCACTTTGTGAAAGTTGTAAGTGTTATTCTGATTGTCTGTCACTTTTTCAATATGCTAAGGTTTTCCATAGGATCTAGGAGAAAGAGGAATTTTGCCCACAATAAAAGAGTCTTTTAGATTATAATCTCCACAACCATTATCCTTGACAATTTCTTTGATCTCTAGTATATTCTTCAATGTTTATGCCTTAGACTCCTATGTAGATGCTAGGGTAGATGGGTCACATAGGATGAAGGTACTAGTACTTCATCATTTTTAGGAATTTGTGGCACCTTGTAATACTTCTCTTCCAAGTTTTTGCAATAGAAAAAAGGATTTGGATCACCATGAATTGTTGTTTCCCTTTTCTCATATGAAAAATTGATACATTATTGATATTTCAATGCCACAACATGAACCCATGGTCGACCAAGAAGTATTTTTTAAGGTAAATCAAGATCAAGGACTTGGAAAATTGTTTTTGCAATAGCTGGTCCTACTTGGATAGGTATCTTGATAATTCCTTCTAAACTCCATTCATTATCATCATAAGCTTTGATACTTCAACACCTTTTTCTTTCTCAATTACATCTTCGAAGTAGCCTAGGTTTTTTTATTAATTGGAGGCTAAAAATATTTAGGCTAGCACCTCCATATACCAAGACTCTTTTGACTTTATTCTTGTGGATGTAGACCTCAAGATGTAAAGCATGATTATGTGATGGTTGCAGTGGAGGTCACTCTCAAAAAATGTAAGTTGATGGGTGGATGTGATATGTCCAACCATAGCTTGGAATTTATTAGTAGCAATGTCATTATGTATGAATGATGATGAAAGGGATTTCTCTAGGATATCCTTATGTTCTAGGGATATTTTCAAGACTTATAAGATGGAAATGTAAGCAAGGGTTATCTTCAATTGATCCAAAGAGGCTATAATCTGTAGGATTTGTCTTTGATGGGGTTCTAGGTTGTGGTGAGGCTCCTGGGATAGTTACTTTCCCTCTTCACATGGTGACTCCACACTTAGTAACAGGTCCTTTTATTGTGACAATGGATATGTGACATGATCACATGCTCCTATGATATTGTTGTATACATGACTAACTTGGTGGTAACCTTTTCCTTTTTTGTTATCATTTTCCTTGTTAATCTATAAATATTAACAAATAATGTTCATTAATTGCATCTATCTATCTTATATTATTAAAATCAAAATTTCATGTCCATGTTTTTATATAATATAAAATAGTTTACTCTTAAGTGAATAATTAACTTTATGTTATTTTCCCATTTATTCCCTTGTTTATAAGTAGATACTAATATTTAATATTTAAATGCATCTATCTAACTTATGTCTCCCTTAAAATGACATCTTTGTATTTGTGATATCTATAATAAATATACATTTAATACACAATTTATTTCATTTATAAAAGTAGAAATAAAATTTATGACCTAATTAATATAGGCACCTATAAAGTGATATATTGATGCATTTTAAATAGATATATTTAAGATATATATATATATACTAAATATAAAATAAACAAATACTTTATCTTCATTTAAAAGTAAATAAAAACTATAACCTATTTTTGTCTTTTGGATAGATATTTAAGATATAAAAGATATCTCTAATAAATCCAAAGTAAATAAATAATTTATTTTTATTTAAATATAATAAAATATAAATAAAATGTAAGACCTATTTTTTACTATATTTATGTGTCCACACATTGACATAGATTTATCTAAGATAGATATAAGGGAGAGGGGCCTATAGTGGGCCACCCTAACTTTGCGCTTCTTAAAGTCTTATGTGAAAATTTATAATCTGTAGTGCCCCTCCGCGTTTGGTCCTTCATCATATTCGTGTATGTGTGTCTAAATGAATTATGATGTCATGTTGGTTTCTTGGTTGCATTGATTGATTAGCCTTGAGTTAGGTGATAAGTTAGTATTTTGATTAACTTGTCTAAGCAAGGTAATCAAGTTAGAATACCTTTTTAGGTAACTATAATGAAAGTTAGAATTAAAATAATAATACAATACAAAGTATATGTTTATTAATAAATAATTAAATTAAATTATTTTATTGAAAATTTGCCTAATGTGGTAGTCTATAAGGTATTACTATGAAAAGATAAGTAATTTAATAAAGATAATTAGTGCTTAATGAGTGAGTTTAATTAAGAAATTTAAAAGTGAGAAAATATTAAAGTAAATAAAATATTAAAAATTTGAACTCAAGTTTGAATAAAGATAAAAGCAAGGAAATCAATTAAAAAAATGGAAAAAGAATAGTTTATTGCTAATAAATTAAAATAATAATAAAAAGAATAGTTTATTGCTAATAAATTAAAATAATAATAATAATTAAACATCATAATAAGATTTTGAATTGAGATAGAAAAGCGAAGAAAAGATAGAAAAATCTTCCTCCTTGATCATGCACAATTGGAAACAGAGTTGAAAAGGGGAAACTTGTTATAATGCTTGATTTTTGTTTTTTTTTTAAAGCTTCTACTTATCTCCTCTGGGAGGAGATTTTTAGTGGGGGATCTATGCTTCCACATTCGGCCAATCATAGAAACACACACCTTGCTCATGCCTTCATATTCTGCTCACAAGCCTTTCAGAACTACTATGTTTTGGAACCTGATTAATGCACAATTATTTTGGCAATTTTGGACTTACATGGCAGTGGAATCGTTTGTAAGATATTGGGAAGAATTGTAGTGAGTTTGAAGAAAGCTGAGATAGAAATGTGGTCTCGGCGCTGGAGCTCCATCTTGTCACGCCTTGAAATTCAGGTTCCATCAATTTTTAAATTTTAACTCTGCCTTTTATGTTTGATTTCAAATTTTTCAATCCATGACTTCGGCGTCTGCTTGTAGTCTTGTATATGGTGATTTTATAACTCTGTTGATAGTTTGATTCAATATAGATTTATCACTTTCAACTTAAGACTTGACATTGTGTTAAGCTTCGTCCTGCTGTGTCTGGATACCAGCTTATAGTTTTGGAACTAAGTACTTGGGCGTTAAGAAGACCACGTTCCTTTGAGGCGGCGTATTACATATGGCTATATCTTGTGTTGTCTCTCTCTTACCTGTGACTCCATAGAGACTTTACTTTGTATTCATGATTACGAGGAGAACTCGATATCCATAGAGCCTATGATTTGACAACTCTTTGTGGCTTTCTGTCAAACGGTCCATATGCCTCAGTCCACATTTTGCATATACATCTACCAGTGCAGTTGCAACGACGTCTGCCAAGATTCATTCACCCTTTCTCCATTGATGAACGTTCATACCCTATTGCTAAGCTTCCATTTTGGCGTAGGCAGAGGGGGTGCTGGGAAAGGTGTGGAATTTGGCTTTACACCTGCCAACTGCATTTGCTTGAAAGTTTCTAAGCCTTCTTAACAAATCCATTTTGTGTATACCCTGTAATTATTGCATCCCATGAGACCTCATCTCTGAGGCATTCTGCCAAATAACTCACGTGCCTTGTCTATGTATCCTTATTTTTGCCTTCATATCTGCCAGGGAAGTTGTAACTTCAATAACCTCTATCCTTCTTGCTTTGATGGATGTCGTACCCTATTCCAAAGCGCCCATTCTAGCATAGGCAGGCAGGATGCAGTAAAAGTTAAGCTTGGTTTTATACCTGTAAATCGCATTGTCTTGAAAATATCCAAATCCCTTTCATTATATCAATTGTGTGCATAACCTGAAAGCAATGGAGTCCCTGTGATCACTTTATTTTTCCTTGAGCCATTATGTCAAGCAGTTCACGCGCCTTGTTTATGCTTCCCCATTTCTGATTTCATTGGCAACCTGTCACAGCCGCACACTTGAACATAATAGGAAGTTTAAAGGTTTAAATAATCTTTCTGATTTCATTGGCAGCCTATCACAGCCGTGCACTTGAACATAATAGGAAGTTTAAAGGTTTAAATAATCTATTTGATTTCTTTGGCATCCTGTCACAGCTGCACACTTGAACATAATGGGAAGTTTAAAGGTTTAAATAATCTATTTGATTTCATTGGCAGCCTGTCACAGCCGCGCACTTGAACATAATAGGAAGTATAAAGGTTTAAATAATCTCTCTGATTTCATTAACGACCTGTCTCAGCTATGGCGCTTGACCATTATAGGAAATTTTGTAAAGGTTTACCTACCCCGCTTGATTCTATTAACAATCAATCATAGTTGTAGCACTTGAAAATAAAATATTGTCAATTACTAACATAATATTTCTCCTACTCATAAGTCACATATTTTACACCTCACCTTTCTCCTACCCTTCAACCTTATGGATCATTTGGGATTTGATAGTAATGCAAGTAGATGGCGATACTTCCAAATTCCGTTATCGACTTTCTAACATACTTGGCAACCTGTCACAGTTACATCATTTAGAGTTGAAACAGGGTCTTTCTAACAGCAAAAATGCCTATAAAATTCATACATTTATGTGTATCTTGGTTTTAGAAGAGAATAAAAGATTTGGTAAAACATAGAGATAGTAAATGATCAAAATAGATAGAGAAAATGATAACTTTCGCAACATGTTATTAGATGAAATAATTGATGCTAAACAAGTTATAGGATAATTTATCTTCATTAAGTTATTGATAGAAAGTTAAATGGTATACATTGAGTCTTAAAAGTAGTTATAGTTTAGGGTCGAAATATTGAATAGAGCAGATTGTGAAGGATTATACATGTAATTGTTCAGTGTTGATACTTTGTGAACATATATGCTTGGAGTATTGGTATCATGGGTATGTTATTAATTTTATAGTTATTTTGTCTTCCAAATGAATTATGTGGCTAGGTTAGAGAGTGACGTGAAATGTGAAAAGCTGATTTGTTTTTTTTTTATGTATTGATTGATAATGCTAGCTCTGTTTAAGTTTGAAGATTTCGTTTCGATGTCACTCTTATTTTATTCACTCGTCTTTTTGCGATTTTCATCATCTCAAAGATTCTATGTTATGAATCGTGCTCTAGTGTTATTTTGAAATGAAGGAAATTATGGGATAACTCTCTTAAAGTCATGCTTTTGAGAATGTTGGGAAACTTTATGTTGTTAAGATTATGATTGTTTTGTTGTTGAGTAGGTTGGTTTCTTTTAATTGAGGATGTGCATAGATAATTGTTGTTGTTGCCATGTTGCTGATTTTATGAAGGTGATTTACATGCCATTGTAAGGAGGTTCTTGCGAGGAGAAAATTGAGGTTTCCTGTGGAATGCCTAGTTGGTGGCTTTTGGTTTTTGAGTGATTATTATTGAAGTAAAGGTTGATTTTTCTTTTGTGAATCTCTTTTGAGGTGACACCATTATTGATATGTGGATTGTATTTGTGTTTTTAGGGTTGATTGATTTGTGGATGGGTTTGATGAAACTTTCTTTGTGTGGCTTTTCTGAGTTAATCTCAGATTTGAGGGAAATTTTATCCTTAGGTTGGAATTATTGGGGAAAAACTCTTGTTGCTTCATTTTACCCTCGTTTGTGGGTTTTCATTCTTTTTGGCTTCCAGAGGTTTGAGATGATTTTCTGTTAATGTTCTCTCTTTATGTGCCCTTGATGTGGCAAGTGTTTTGGTATCATGATTTTGAAAGGGTTGTACGAGAATGGTTGAGACTTTGATTATGTGTTTATAGCGAGATGGGTAATGCCTCGCATGTTTCTCTGTTGTGATCTAATGTTCTTGTTATGTAGTACAACCCTTGGATTTTGGTTTATGTTTGGGTCTCTAGGGAGAGTGGCTCTTCGTGGGGGCCGACGCCTCAAATAGGAGGAAGAGCACAGGAGAACCCACGTAAGAGTAGTTAAACAAGTGATAACCTAAAAATAGAATTTAGAGGGATGGGTAGTAAAACACACAAGATAATAAACTTTGGATTCCTCATCTATGCATTAGGGCTATCATAGACTAATGATAGATTGAGAAGGCCGTGGTCGGCAAAGTCGTAATCTCGTCTTCATGAGAGGTTATCGACTCTGCATGAGCTACCCTATGGTGCCGGCGCCTCAAGTAGGAGGAAGAACCAGAGATCCATAGATGGGTGTCGGCGCCTTAGTTGGAGGAAGGGCCAGGAGATCCCATGAGAGCTATGCGATGACACTCTCCACTAGACACCCTTGTGCCTTGTTTCCTTATTGCCTCTGGAATTGTATTTTGTTTATTATTTCTATTTGATTTGGAAGTGTTTCATGATCATCCTTTGGTTACTTGTTTATTGGTTATTGCTTTGATTTATGTGATGAGATTTATGACTTTAAGTTATTATGTTGACTCATGAATGTTGTTGATTATGTCATTGTAATCCTTGAGTTTTATGATACTTTTGTATGACGTTGAGTCTTGTGGTTCCATGTTTGGATGTTCCTGGTTGAGCTCTCTTTCTTGTCGGCTCCTTAGCACGGGGGTTGGGTCTTCGGACCCACGTGGTCGGGTGGGACGTGGTAAGCACCCCCATTGGGTCCCCAGTCAAGGATCGAGAGGTGGGGATTGGTGTTGTTGCGGAACCTCGAGAGTTGTATACGTCTTGGAGCCAGTTATGATACTGTGTATTCATCTGTTCATTTGTATCATGTTATCTTGTTGTATGGTTTCCATTCATGTTTGGAAACACTGTTGTATCATTGTACCTCTTGAACACTGTACTATAGTGTAACGTTAAACCTTGTGTGGATATTGGCCATGGCAGCTGTTATTCAATGTGTTGAATTAATCATGTATATGTTGTATTTACGTACACAGATGGTTTCTTATTAATGATTTATCTTGTATGTGTTATATTTGTTAATGTTTGCTTTGTTATGGACTATATCTTTGACTTTTATTCTTTATTGCTGTTGTATGGAATTAAGTTCGTAATATCTCCTCGTGTACCCCAAGGGACGTAAGTGTAAGTGAATTTGTTTAATTAAGTTTTATGACTTTTGATTTAATGTGCATCACATGTATGTTTAGAATACTTAAAAAAAAAAAATTATTGTGTTGATGTCCTTTGGGGTTCAAGCGATTGGTACATTAACTCCTTATGGATATACAAAGATCTTATGGTAGGCATAAAATTACAATAGAGAAAAATCATGATTTTGATCTCTTATCAATCTCCCCAATCTCATGCCATGAATATTCATAAATTTATATGTGATTAAATGAGCTACTTGTTCCATCATACTCAACTATTCACTCAACATCTCCTTCTTCAAGATACTTATTTTGAATGAATATTTTGAATAATTTATAGGTAGGCATGTTGCCTTAATGAATCTTCCACCAATATGTGACACTTAGAATTTAGGTTTTTTTTTTTAATAAAAGGGGAAAAAACTTTATTGAGCCAAAAAAGCAAACAAATCAAAGAGTACAAAGGACCCACCAGGGGTCAAGAAAACAAGCAAAAAGTTAGGAAACACCTAAAAAGAATCTCATATATTCCATCACAGAATCCTCCAAAACATGGGATAGGTCCTTAGGGAGGCCTTCCCAATTCTCCACCATCCAAGTATCCATCCTCTCATAAGCCCATCTGGCCAAGCAATCCGCCACCTTGTTTCATTCTCGAGGGATATGACAAAAAGTGATAGTATCCAACATCCCACTCAAAGTAATAATTTGCTTGGCCACAACCCCCAGTTGCCAATTCACCCCATAAAACTACTATTTATTCAACATGTCAATCACAACCTGAGAATCCAACTTACAAACAATGTTCCTCCAACCAAGGTCGCAAGCCTGCTCAAGATCCAAAATTATCGCTAAGGCCTCTATATAGTTATTGTTCTGCTTACTTTTATACAAAGAAAAGAAGAAACTCTCCACCCTTGAGCTATCCCTACCAATATTTCCCACCCCAGCATGACTAGGATTATCCCTAGATGACCCATTGGTATTAATTTTCAGAACCCCTAGAGGTGGGGGGCTCCAATAACCGCTACGCTGGATTCTCACTTTGCCACACCTTCTCTGCCTAGGCTAAGGGCAACCCCTACCACCAACTGGAATCTCCAAAGTGCTAACCACGCTCAGGTCACCAGGATCCACTGGGACCGAAAGGTCGCACTTGGCCATCAGAGTCTCCTGAATAACCCCTAAAATCCTCCTCCAAATTTGACCAACCACAAGTTTTTTATCCAAAAAAATCCTATGGTTGCGTTCCAACCAGATATGCCAAATAATTAGACTAGGACCAATTTTCCAAGCAATTTCAAGAAAATAAGTCTTCACTAGCGGCCTTCCCTGGCTCCTCCAAAAGTCCTCCAAAGAACAAGCATGATAAAACGGTAGGTTCCAAGCTCTCCACCAAGAATTCCAAATCATTCTAGCAAAGGGACATTGAAAAAAGAGGTGTGAGGAACACTCTTCATGACTATTGCACATAAAACACATAGAAGGGCCCCTGAATCCATGCTTTCTTAGATTCTCCCAAGTAAGACATTTTTTTTGCACCACAAGCCAAGCAAATAAATTATACTTAGGCCAAGAAAATCTATTCCAGACCTGTTTCCACCATGGAACTCCCAATCCCCAAACGTCTGCCTATCTAGTACCTGGTATCAAGAGGAAATCGATAATTTACCATTCGGATCATCTCCCCAAGCTAGAAAATCTCTCCCTCGAAGAGAGTTACAAACCTGCCCAGCCAAAATATTGGCCAACTCAAGACGATCCTCCTCAGATCCCTTAGGGTGCCACTTTTGTGGGTCCTTCCACCTGTAGACATTCATCTGACCAGTAATCCGAGGCACTTTGAATTTTGCCACTCTGCTCCAACCCGCCTCAAGGAAATGGTTACACAATTCTTGCAAATGAGGATGTGATGACATAATAGGAGGATATCCATCCCAAGAATCAAACCAAAATAGAGCATCTAGTCCAGTGTTGCATATCCAAAACAACCCCTATTTAACTAGATTAGCCCCTTTTTTAAGAGTTCTCCAAATCATGGAGCCCTTCCCCTCAAGATTGAAATGAGGAACATCAACACTCTTCACATCCCCAAGATATTTTGAAATAAGAATTCTAGCCCATACCTGATGTTGCTGAGTACACCATCTCCAGTACAGTTTTGCAACCAAAGCTTTCCCATTCAAATCATCTCTACACAAACCGAGCCCACCTTCCTACTTCAGTCTACAAGCCATATCACACCTAACCAAGCCCCACTTCCTATTGAAGAGGTTTCCATACCAAAGAAACTGACAAGCCAGACTCTCAAAGTCTTTGATAAAGCAAGAGGGTGCCGATAAAACAAAACATCTATACAAAGGAAGAGCCTGAACCATCGCTTTAAAAAGGGTTACACAAACAACAGATGAGAGCCACCTATAAGTCCAGTGACCAAATTTTTTATGAAACTTGTCAATAATATCCTACCAGTGAAGCCTTAGAAGCTAATAGATAGCCAGAGGAATACAAAGATACACAAAATAAAGAAAGCCAATTTGAAACCTGAGGATTCCCGCAATTCTTTTCTGAATGAGCTTAGGAGTATTGAAGAAATATATGAAAGAATTCCCCTCATTAATACATTGCCTCGAAGTATCCAAATAACAATCTAGTGCTTTTCACATAGCAATAACTTCATCAATTCCAACCATACCCATCAGGGCAGTATCATCGACAAACTGAAGATGGGACTGGCGAGGAATCCCACCACCCCAATTCTAGCCTTGAATGAGACCCAACTCCACATAGGATCTAATAAATTTGCCTAACTCTTTAGCCATTAAAAGGAAGAGGTAAGGAGATAAAGGGTCACCTTGTCTGAGGCCATGAGATGCACCAAAAAGCTTAGTGGGCTCTCCATTGACCAACATTGAAAAAGAAGCAAAGTAACACAAATCTTAACCCACTCAATCCAATCATTGGAAAAACCAAAAGCCCCCCAAGATCTTGAAGAGGAAGGCCCACTTCACTCGATCATAAGATTTGGCCATGTCTAACTTAATGAACATGGCCTTCTCTCTTGAAGTAGCCATAGAGTGAATGGTTTCAGCTATAAGTATGACCCCATCCAAAATCTGCCTCCCAACTACAAACCCTCCCTGTTCATCAGAAATTAACCTGCTTAACTAGGGCTTCAAGTGTTCTGCAATCAATTTGGTAATCATCTTGTACACCACATTACATAAAGAGATCGACCTAAAAATATCCAAAGAGTTTGCACCTTCCCTTTTTTGAATAAGAGCCAAAAAAGTTGCATTCATGGCCTTCAACATCTGCTTATTCTTTTGTGACTCTTGGACAACCTCCAAAAGGCCCATTTTTATAACCTCCCAAAAATATTGAAAAAATTCCATGGGAAACCCATCCAATCTAGGAGCCTTACCTTTTTTCATTTGGAAGACGATACCCTCCAATTATTGTAGGGAGATCGGTTTGAGCATACTTAGAATTAAGGTTTCATCAAGAGATTTTATTTTAATTTATTCATTTGTAAATGTACACTCTATTGCTTGTATATACTCAAAGAAATCCCTTACTCCAAAATGCTAGGGTAACTTAACATGTACTCCTCTTTGGATGTAGTTTAATCTCTTATCTTATGGCAAGATTATCTAATTTGTAGTATGTAGTTGTGCTATTTTGGGATTTTTTTGGCCATAAAGTTTATCCTATGGCCTAGGATCTTCTTCTTATGTTTTTAAGTTCTTTCCATGCCCATGCTTCTACCACTTCATCTATATCTATTAAGGAGTTATTAGTATCTAAGAATATATATACAAGTCAAAATTGAGCTCCCCATCCAATTCCTTCCTTGGTATAGCATAAATTATGTATATTGATTTGTTGTTTACATCCTTATTCTCTTCTTCATTTTTATAGTAGATATTTTCTACATAGATACCTTTCATGAATTCATAATGTGTCATATAGATTGATATTCCATTACTATGTAGTATAAGTCCCCCTTCAACTACATTGAAAAGGCCTTTATTCTCCACAAACCATCCAATATATAATATGAAGTTAATTTTTTTTATCTTTCATGCATATCAATGATTCAAAATTAACTTTGGTATTCATACCATGAAATTATTTAGATATTTTTCCATGTATTGATTGGATATATTGGTATTTTATATGCTAAAGATATGTCATATGACATTTAATGGAGTTGTGGTTTTCTAAAAACCTCCTAAATTTCCTTAGGCATGATATCTATACCTTCTCCTAAGTCTAATAAAGTTTTCTTAACTATTCTATAATATTATTTGACATCCAATAATATCCATTTGATTTGTGGCTTCTTATGTTCTCTGCCTTTCTTGTTCTAATGATTTAAAAATTACTTTATTTTTTGCAATAATTTCTCTTCTTGTATTCAATTGGCCATCTCTTTTAGGTTTTGGAGCTCTCTTTTTGAAAATAATTTTTTTTTATTCTCTTCATGCTATTGTAGCTTTTCTAAATTATATTTTATATTTTTTGACTACTAAGTCATGATAATTTTTATTAGGATATTCATTTTTTCCCTTCTCTAGTCTACCTGTTCAATTAATTCCTTATTCTTATTTGTATCTATCCCTCCATGGGTCATAATTTTTTCTCTATTCTCTTTTTTATTAAGTTTTTTAATAACTTATTTCTTTAGTTGTCTTTTTCTTTGTTGATACTTTGTTTCTAATAATTATTTTTCTATCTAAAAGGTTCTCCTAGTTCATTTATATGTTCTATGTCTTTTTTTCATCTCTTGGCATTCCGTCCTTGCTCTTTTGGGAATTTCACTAATAATTCTAGCATCAAATGGTGCATTAGGATATGTCACTTCTTCAATTCTAGTCCCTTATGCTATTCTATTCTTGTAGAATTGTACAATCTTAGGGATACTAAATAAATTATGCAAATTTTCATTGTAAAATCCACAACCTAATTTTATTCTCTTTGTACTTCTACATTCATTAGTATAATTAATTGACTTACTATAATAATAGAAAGTCAATTTATTGCCTATTCCTCTACTTCCACTACAACTGTTGTTGTGGTAATCATCTCTACCATAACCTTATGAATAATCATTGTTATAACTAGTAGAAAGATACTCATTTTTATTTGGGGCATCACATTGTTCAAATTGTTGATTTTTCATTGATTTCTTCTCCATGTTAGTTCTAAGTATCCATGTATTAGATAGACATTTAAAGCACTTGCAACCAATCCTTGTGTCATGGCCATGCCTCTGCCAATATAGGATTCTTCTCTATCCATTCCTCTAACTAGTGGTTCATCTTTTTCTTCAAATATTATAAAAAATTTGTTACTTAAATGTCTATCCCATTGTTTGTATATACTACAATACCAACTAATTATTCTTCTAGGGGATTTTATAAATTTTATGTTTCAATACAGTTCTTTCTTGTACCTATAGACATTGAAATAAGGAATACACTAATTTTTGTAATATCAACTCATGAGCTAACATTTAATGCACTTACCACCTCTTAATCCATTAAAATAATTAATATTATCCTGTTCGCCACTTTTGTTGAAAATGAAGGTAATATTGTAGCTTAAAACTTGTAAAACTACGAGATCGTAGATTTAATTAAGCGTTCTTTGTTACAATTCTTTGTGTATTATTATCTGTTTAGATCAATTTTACCAATTTTAGAAAGAGACAAAAGATTGTAGAAGAATGAGACAAGAAGATAGAAGTGACACAACATATACGTGGAGAAACCCTTTCGGTAAAAAACTCCACAAAATCAATAGTGCTTGTATTATTTAACCTTAGAACAAGATTACAATAATAATGTATCAATCCTTGATTGATATGCTTCCTTTCCTTCAACAATCCTTCTTCACAACCTGTAATAAACTCTCATAGAACTCTCATCCAGTTGCTGCAATTAATAGAAAATTATCAACATTGTAAACTCCTAAGAGTTGTACAAAACAAGAGCATAAAGCTCCTCACAAAAAACTACACCTAGATTGGGAAAGTAGAGTTCCACAATGTAATATGTGATCAAACCAAATTCTTCCTCAATTTAGGCACCCCAAACTAAACACTTAACTAAACTCTGTTCAAGAAAATATCTTGCAAGCATCACCTCAAAGTTGGCACCCAAGAATGAGCCCACTTAATTGAGCCTTGCAAATATCTTCTCATGCAAAAGGTGTTAACTCAAAGATGCCAACTTGGTGCCCAAGGTGGGTCCAAGTCAATCTTAGTTAACTGAAACATATCTCTCCACCAATTCATGCAAACATTATGCATGATTGATTATCCCCACTTAACTGAAAGCATTCACCTATTATCTATCATGCAATTGAAGTCATTAGTCATACAACTCAAGTCAACTGAAGTCAACTAGCATTCAACTCAAACTAACTACATGCAACTGAAGATAACTGAACCATAACTAAACTGAACTGAACTCCACTCATGTAAATATCAATCCCTACTTTGTAGGATCTTTACATGCATTACTGAAGTGTTATCAATCCTCCAAATAGTTAACTGAAGCAAGGTGGGTTCCACCTTCCATGTGGGAGCCCCATGTGCTCCTATCTTGTAGGAGCTCTTCTTGGACGTCCCCATATGTTCCTATCATTTAGGAATAATAATAAATGTCAATTTACATGTTCATTTCATTTGAATTTAATCTCTTTCTAATCCTAGTGTTGGGGAACACTTTCCAAGGACTTAGGAGATACATGAAATATGTTTAGGATTGTAATTAAATGGCATCCTATTCCCAACATTCTCCCACTTGACATTATACATTGCAATTATTCTAAAAAAGGAATAATTATTATAAATCAAGTACATGACTCAAGGCCAATGGCCTTCACATAAGAAGAGAACTTATTTGTAGGAACTAGTTTAGAGTAAGATAATCGCAACATTGATCAAAGTGTCTTTCTCCAATCAATACCTTCCTCTCAACCGTTTAGCAGCTAGAAGTGATCTTGAACATCAACAAGCTTAGTATAGGCATGATACATAGGATTTTTGGCTAGACAAATAGCTCGATATCACATTCAAGTCTAATTTGCTTGCAATTAAAATGAATAAACCAATACCTTTCCCAAGTCTCTATAACCAAACTGCCTCTTTAGAGGCATGTGTAGCAGCCGTGTAATCTGCTTCTGTGGTGGACAAAGCAACCGTGGGCTACCTCTTACTCATCCAACTAACCACAACTCCTAACAAAGTAAACACATAGCCACTTGTTGACCTCCGATTGTCTAGATATCCTACCCAATTTGAATCAACAAAACCCTACATGTCCAATGATCTGTGTATAATATCAATATCATTAGAACCATGTTAAACCAAACAATAATAAGAAGTACCTCATAAATATATAAACACCCTCTTAACACAAGTCCAATGTTCTTTACTAGGGTTAGACATAAACCTACCTAGAACTCCCATTGCTTGGGCTATATCTGGTCTTGTACAGACCATTGCATACATCAAACTACCAACTGCACTAGCATATGGAATTTCAAACATTTCCTCATGATCAAAATCATATTTAGGACTCATGTCTAAAATTAACTTCGTGCCAACTGGTAAAGGAATATTAATTGGTTTATTATCCTGCATGTTAAACTATTTCAAAATAGTATCAACATAGTTGCTTTGACTAAAGAAAAACTTTCTGTTACCTCTATCTCTACTGATCTCCATACCAAGGATATATTTTGCATCCCCTAGATCTTTCATCTCAAATGTTCTAGGGAGTTGTGCTTTCAATTCTTTGATCATTACCTTGTTGTTACCAATAAACAACATGTTATCAACATACACGATAATAATTAAAAGCTGATCATCAATACATTTTATGTAAACACAATGATCTTCCTCACTGCTAACATAACCAATTTTCAATGAAAAAGAATCAAAATTCTTGTACCACATTCTAGGTGATTTTTTCAATCCATATAAATATATTCTTTTCCTTTTACAACAAAACCATCAAGTTGCCTCATATAAATCTCCTCATCAAGATTCCCATGTAAGAAAGCAGTTTTCACATCCATTTTCTCTATCTCAAAATCATAAGGAACAACAATAGATAAAAAGAATCTAATAGAAGTTAATTTAGCAACAAGAGAGAAGATTTCATTAAAGTCAACTCCCTCTCTTTGGGAGTAGCCCTTGGCTACTAATCTAGCCTTGTACCTTTCAAGATTACCATCTGCTCCAATTTTCTTTTTAAACATCCATTTACAACCAATGGGCGTTCTTCCTTTGGGAAAACTCTCAAGATCCCATGTGTCACAAGTATCCAAGGAAGCCATTTCCTCATGCATAGATTTTGACAAAAGCTTGTTCTCATCCAAAGACAAAGCTTCCCTATAAGATCTAGGTTCATCATTAGTACTCATCAAAGCAAAAATACAACGAAAATTAGGTGGGCTATACCTATCAACGAGATTCCATTGTCTTGTGGATCTGCTTAAAGAAGGTTCTTCTTGTTCCTCAATATGCTCGTCATGAGCATGTATCTCAAAACTCTGTGAACTCTCCTCATCCAATCCATCCAATTGTTCTTCAACATGTGAATCTTCATGCTTCTTAGTATTTATCTCAAAATGCACTTTTTGAGAAGTATCCTCCTCCTTTGGTTATTCTTCTACTGAATAAGATCTAAATTCCCTGAAAATCACATCTCTAGATAAAGTAATTTTTTGGGTTAGCGGATTCCAAAGCTTGTAACCTTTTACATTTTCACCATAACCTATAAATATGCATTTTTGTGCTTTTGGATCCAACTTAAACTGATTTTCATTAGGAACATGAAAAAAAGCCTCACAACCAAAGATCCTTAAATGTGCAACACTAGGTTTCCTACCTAACCACATTTCATAAGGGGTTTTATCTTCAATAGATGAACTAGGAGATCTATTGATTAAATAACAATAAGTATTTACAACCTCGGCCCAAAGGCATCGATCTAGCTAAGCACTACTTAACATACGCTCTTTCCATTAAGGTTCGGTTCATCCTTTCTGCTACTCCATTTTGTTGAGGTGTATATGGAGTAGTTTTTTGTCTCACAATTCCTGCATGCTTACAATAATCATCAAATTCCTTAGAGAAATATTCACCACCATTATCTGATCTCAACACTTTTATCTTATGATTTGATTGTTTCTCAACTAAAGCCTTAAATTCTTTAAACTTATTGAACACATTAGATTTGTTATGCATAAAATAGATCCAAGTGTATCTTGAGACTGTTGAGAATTGTGACTCAAATTACTGGCTTGATCGACTTCCTGGAGCAGTTGTGTTTTCCTCCTTCATCAGCTCGAGTTAAGTCGATGGTTATCAAGTTTATCTAACTGAAGTCACGGGGTTTTGAAGTTTTGTAACCTCCTGACTTAGCGACTGTGAAGGGAAGGCTACTTCCTTTGTTGTCGGCTTGTCACGGGTTTCGAGAACTTTTTAACCTCTGACATGAGGTTTGGAAGTTTTATTTTTCAGCGATGGAGCAATCCCTTTGTCAGCATGTCGTGGGTTTTGAGAACTTCACAACCTCTGACTCAAGGTTCAGAAGTTTGGGTTTTGTGCGACAGAGGGATCCTTTTATCGGCGAGTCATAGGTTCTAGGAGCTTGATAACCTTCACCATGAGGTTTTTAAGTTCGGTCTTCCAACGTTATAGCAACTTGGATGCCGATGGTTGTGGGGACCACTGTGGGACCCAATAAGGTTGGTGGATTGTGACGAAGGCCGACAGGTGGTGATAATGTGGAGGATAGATGGCATGTGGGCTCATGTGCTTGGTGAGATGGTAATGAATGTCTCTTTGACTGGGTAGCTAACCCTAACTTCGACGATGGAGATTTGTTTGACTGCTTATCTGGCGGCCAACATTGGTGATGGTGTGTGGCTCGAGGTGAAACCCTAAGGGGTGCGATAGTTGAAGAGTCAAAGTGAGAGAATGTGATATTCTCTTGTCTCTCTAGAATCTCTTGGAGAATGGAGGTTGACTAGGGTCAAGCCGAGCTACAGGCTGAGATGCTAGATGCACGCGAAGAGGCCGGATGCAAACATAGAGGTGGCAATGGTGGGCGCAGACTGACCGAGAATCTCGCCATGCAGGTTGAGAGGCTAGATGCAAGCAGAGAGGTTGGGTGCTGAACTAGCGTGAGGCTCAAAGGCAAGGAGACCATATGGTGCTAGGCATTGACCTAACAAAGAGGCTGGGTGTTGCCGAACTAGTCATGTGGTGCTATGTGTGGACTAGTCGAGAACCTGGGTGCATGCCATGAGGCTAAGAGTTGAAGGCCGAGATGTTGAACGTAGGACGAGAGGCTAGATGCAGGTGTTTCCGTACTGGCTGCAAGGTTGGGAAGCTAAGAGAGATGGATCTTGCATAAGGTGAAGGCCGAGCGACTATGCGACAGAGAGGCCTGTGGTCGAGTCGTGTGGCTATGTAGCCGTGATATGTCTCCCACTGAGAGAGGTGGTCATGAGGGGTTGTGTTTCCAAATATTCTCTAGAATGGAACAAGATGTAAATCTCTGTAAAGGACGTGAGCCAGATTTTGAATTGTAACTGATTTTGTTGCTGAATAATACAATGGCGATCTGGGCTTTTGGAGTGGGGTTTTTTTTTACCCGAAAGGGTTTTCCCCATGTATATCTATGTGTTCTTTTCTTTATTCATTCATGTTGATTTTGCAAGTTGAATCTGTCTATGCTGGTGTTGGATTTGGTTAAATCTGCATGCGATTTTCTCATAAGGGTTAATGTGGGAAATCAACTATGCCTGCTTCTGCTTTGTGGTATAGTAGTAGTGTCTTTAAAGCAATTCGAAGGAATTAAAATCCCCGAAGGAACCTCTATTCTTAGATGTTTCTATATGAGATGACTCAATTTCCCTAACAAATGGTATCAGAGCCTTATTTTGGGATGTGTTTTTTCCTAGTGTGTTGTTGGTTCTGGGTATTCCTTCTATGAAGATTTCTAAGTCTGTCAGGCTTGACAAAATTTGGAGGAATTGGCTGATGTTTGATCCTTTGGTGAGTAAAAGTCCTTTCTCCTTTTAAGAGACAACACACAATGTGAGAGACATTAAAGATGGAGAAACTAGAGTTGATCATATTGTAATGATGTGGTATGAGGCTCCTAGTTGGCAGCGAATGATCTTGATGCAAGGGGTGTGAGTTTATTCTTATGGTTGTGTTGCAGCAGAGTTGTGTTCATACTGGGTGTTTGTGTGAGGGGATCCCTGATGGTATGGAGATGCTTGGGTTGTTTTTTTAGCCATGGAGTATTGTGCTTGAGTTGGGTGTTTTGACCTAGTATTGAAGGCATTGTTCTCTATTACCCTCATTGCATGTAGGCTATGAAGTTGATCTCTGGGTGGTTTAAAAACTTTTGAATAGATTGGATCTCTCGTATGCATGGGCATGCTAGTGGTTCTAGAATTGGTCTGGAATGGTCTTGGAGTTCATGTACTACTTGTTCCTTTTGGACACCTTGTACTTGCATGGCTCGGTTTCATGTTCTTTGAACTTGAAGGAGTTTTATAGATTTCCGTTTAAAGAATCTATGGTGATGCATATTCATTTTATTCCATTGTTCTGGTTAACTATGGTGGTTATATGTAGACCTTTGAGTCATCCAGATGTGCAGTGGATATGGGTGTGCATGGGTGTTTTATAAACATGGTGATTTTGTAGGTTTTACACGGTCAAGAAAAACTTGTGGTTTTTTTGTGGTGCTGCTTAATGGTTCCTAGACTATGGTGCTTGTTGTGGATGTAATTGGTGAATCAGATCCGAGCTTGATCTAGTGTTTGATTCATGTTGTCTCCATGGCTATTCTCTTTGAGATATCAGTGTTGCTATTTCCAATGCAATGATGGGTTTGCATGTTTGTTTTGATTAATCTTTGAGTTATGCAGTTGGTGGATTAGCTACCCATTGGATGTAGTGAGATAACTTAGAAGTGGACTGTCTATATCCACAAGGTTGATTTAGTGTTGGTGCAGACTTGTTAGCTAGCCTTGTCTATGGTCACTTGTGCATTGGTGAGGTTGCTTTGAGAGAAAGTATGCACATCTTGAACAATAATAGAAAATTCTCCTACATACCTCTAAATGCCAGCTATCTAGAACCTCCAACACCTCAACCAAAGACTTCAAGAATCCTCCATGGCTACGAGATGTTGCACATCTTCAAATAGTTTCCATGCAAATACAAAAGAACCCTTCTACAACAACAAGATCTAAGAGTCCCTCCTAGTAACATCCACAACACTAAAGAAGACCATTCACCACCAATTGATGAATCCATGAATCAACTAAAGCTCCCAGCGAACCATGATTAAGAATGGTCCTAAGACCTTTTCACCAATGTGGCCCAATCTATGGTACCACAACATACATGTATTTTCAGCTTCAGTTACATTGGCTGATTTATTCAAATTGGAGGTATTATGCTTAAACAAAGTCCCAATCCGAGATCCTTTAGCAACCACCATATTCCCTTTCACCAATATACAACTACCTTTGTCAAATGTCACATGCATTCCAGAATCATTGAACTTAGATACAGAAAGTAGATTTATAGCAAGTCCTAGAATATGTAAAAAATCATTAAGGGTCTTAACCCTACCATCACTGAAACACAACTTTACCTCTCCTTTTCCCACAACCTTTGTTGTGCTATTATCTCCAAAGAAGACATTCCCTCCATCATATGCAGTATACTTAGTGAACCACTCCTTGTTAGGAGTCATATGATAGGAGCAACTTGAATCAATAAGCCAAGAGTTATCACTAACAATATTAGATGAAATGACCAATGCATCATTACTGTCATCCAAGGATTTCTCTATAGAAGCATCAAAACTATTTTTCTTGCTCTTATAATCCTTCTTTACATGTCCAGGTTTCCCACAGTTCCAACACTTTACCTTACTCTTACCAAGGGGTTTTAGAACGTCCTTTGGACTTACCCTTTCCTTTCTTGTCTCCCTTAGGTTCCTTTTCCTTAGGCCTACCTCTTACAAACAAGGCATCTTGGGATCCCGTTTTATACTTCCTCCTCATCTCCTCTGATAGGAGAGTAGGAATAATATTGTCCATCTTAGGATTTGCACCACTACCACTGATAGCAACAATTAGATTTTCCCAAGACTCTGGTAAAGAAAAAGTAACAAAATACATTTATCTTCATCTTCTAGCTTTACATCTACAGATGCCAATTGACTTAGAATCAAATTAAAATCATTTAAATGATGTGCAATAGAATCACCATCTTTCATCTTTAAAGAATACAACTGTCTTTTTAGATACAACTTATTAGTAAGACTTTTAGTTTGATAGATATCACCTATCCTCTTCCACAATTTATATGCGGTAGCTTCATCTGAAACATTCAAGAGAATAGCATCAGCAAGACATAACCTTATGGTCCCTCTTTCCTTCTCATCAAGCTTATTCCAAACCTCATCTGATATCATTGTAGATGGCTTTGTCTCATTACAAATAGCTAACCATTGATCTCTCTCTTCAAGGATATCCTCCATTTTTAGTTTCCACATCTCATTACTAGATCCATTGAATCTTTCAATATCTAGATGAGAAGTAGAACTCATTGTAACACACTTCTTTTACAAATATGCAATAACAAAATAGTAAAAGCTCCCACTACAAGCAAAAAACCTTCAAAATTTTAAGAGAAAGGAATCCAAAAATCTACCCAACCTATAGCTTTGATACCAAATGATGAAAATGAAGGTAATATTGTAGCTTAAAACTTATAAAACTATGAGACTGTAGATTTAATTAAGTGTTCTTTGTCACAATTCTTTGTGTATAATTATCTGTTTAGATCAATTTTACCAATTTTAGAAAGAGACAAAAGATTGTAGAAGAATGAGACAAGAAGATAGAAGTGACACATCATATACGTGGAGAAACCCTTTCGGGAAAAACTCCACCAGAATCAATAGTGCTTGTATTATTTAGCCTCAGAACAAGATTACAATAATACTGTATCAATCCTTGATTGATATGCTTCCTTTCCTTCAACAATCCTTCTTCACAACCTGCAATAAACTCTCATAGAACTCTCATCCAGTTGCTGCAATTAATAGACAATTATCAGCATTGTAAAATCCTAAGAGTTGTACAAAACAAGAGCATAAAGCTCCTCACAAAAATCTACGCCTATATTGGGGAAGTAGAGTTCCATAATGTAATATGTGATCAAACCAAAGTCTTCCTCAATTTAGGTGCCTTGAAATGAATACTTAACTGAACTCTGGTCAAGAAAATATCTTGCAAGCATCACCTCAAAGTTGGCGCCCAAGAATGGGCCCACTTAATTGAGCCTTGTAAATATCTTCTCATGCAAAAGGTGTTAACTCAAAGATGCCAACTTGGGCGCCCAAGGTGGGTCCAAGTCAATCTTAGTTAATTGAAACATATCTCTCCACCAATTCATGCAAACATTATGCATGATTGATCATCCCCACTTAACTAAAAGTATTCACCTGTTATTTGTCATGCAACTGAAGTCATTAGTCATGCGACTCAAGTCAACTGAATTTAACTAGCATTCAACTCAAACTAACTACATGCAACTGAAGATAACTGAACCATAACTGAACTGAACTCCACTCATGTAAATATCAATCCCTACTTTGTAGGATATTTACATGCATTATTGAAGTGTTATCAATCCTCCAAATAGTTAACTGAAGCAAGGTGGGTTCCACCTTCCATGTGGGCGCCCCATGTGCTTCTATCTTGAAGGAGCTCTTCTTAGATGTCCCCACATGTTCCTATCATTTAGGTATAATCACAAATGTCAATTTACATTTTCATTTTATTTGAATTTAATCTCTTTCTAATCCTAGTGTTGGGGAACACTTTCCAAGGACTTAGGAGATACATGAAATATGTTTAGGATTGCAATTAAATGACATCCTATTCCCAACAACTTTATCATAATTAAATTCGTTAAATAATATTCATTGTTTAATTAATTAATTCAAATTTAAATCTAAATTATTCATAATTAAATTAATCTAAATACTAAATTACACCTCATGAGTTAACTATCCAATTAAAATAGTTAAGTAAATAATCAATCTGGTTAACTCATTAATCAAATTCACTGACAAGCCAATCAATTTGGCTAACTCAAGATACAAATTGATTAATACACCAAATAACTATCCTCACTGACCAAATGAGTTGACTACTTAGTCATATCCTTCTAATTAGAAAAATAATTTCACTTCTCTCCATCACATCCAACATACATGGGTCCAACTCATGGTCCAAGATTATATCTCCATAATCAATTTACTCTCATTTAAAAAAAATTAGAACTTAATCCTCCATTTTCACTATCTTGAAGAGAGCAAATAGATGTTGCTACATTTAGAAACAAACATCATAAATAATTTGAGCACATCCACCCGATCAATAATGATGGTTTGTATTTGTGATATATTTCATTTTATTTTGATGCTACAAATTATTTTTGAGCTTAATTGGAAGGTGAGAGCTTGTGATTTTGTTTAGAGTTTGAATTATTATCATTTCATTCTCCCTTTATTCTATTTTATTTCTCCTCTCATAGTAGCTTCTATCGTTGGACATTCATTTCTTATATGTATTTTTTACAACAAATACACCAAATGCTATTCCTTCTTGGTAAGGGAGAAGAATCTTTTCTTCAAAATTTTGTTGGAATCTCCTATTGTATTTTTAATTTCTCTACTTCTTCAATTTCATAATATTTTTTCCTCCAAGATTGAGCTTCTATTCTAGTCACTAGCTCTATTAATTAATCAATGGTAAATACTTTCCCATCTACTACAACTCTAGTTTTTGATTTCAAACCAAATGTAAACCATTCAACTCTCTATTTATCTATTAGTGGCTCTAATTTAAGGACCACACTTTTAAATTTGAGATAATATTGTTTGAATAACTCATTCTTCTCTTGTCTCATCTACCTCATTTCACTCACTTTCAATAGGAGCATCAAGGGAATAAAAATCAGCCAAAAATACTTTACTTATGTCTTTTTACTTTTTATTATGTTTTGAAAAAACCTTGATATACCACCACTTCAAGGTTTCATCTCTTTGTGCTTTTACAAATTCATACAATTGAGTTTGGTGATTATTCATCCCATTTATTCCAATGAGATTCTTGTTGCAAGTATGAGAAGTTAGTGTTTTCATTGATGTCAACAAGCCTGTGTTGTCATTGATGTCTACAGTTGAGTGAGGTGGTTGCAAGAGTGTAGTTGGTGCTTTGATTAGTTATATTATGTTGTCATTAGTAAAGCTACTAGTGTCAACCTCTAATGTTGCTTTGATAAACTTCTATCGATGGTTGTGGAAGTGATGGAGATGATGAAGATGTTTCTCTAGCGCTTGGTTTCCAAGTTCTTTTGAGAAAATTTGATAAAAAGAGGAAATAGTGTGTTGTAGTGGTATTTTGGGTGACAAAGTTGTGTTATGGTTTTGCTCCACATTTCTTCTAGGTTGAAAATTTTCCTATGTGATTCAGATATTTTGGTGAGAAGTGTACAAAGGTGTTATATTCAAGATATGGTGTGTTGGATTGTGGTATAGTAGAATTTGTGTTCACCAATGTGTGACTATGCATTGCAGAGGTGTTTGGGAGAAATATTTCTACTCCACATTTCTCCACAGTTATGTTTTAGGTCTTGCAATTCTGAAGGTGTGTTGATGGTGTTAGTAGTTTATCTCAATCAAGATGATTTGAGGTTTGGTGCTTCAGAAGATGGTTTTTCAAGTAACAGTGTATGATAGAGTAGTACGAGTGTACTAGGTTTGTTTATTCTTCAGTTGGAAGTTGTGAAGGAGTTTTTTGGATTTTAGGGTGTTTGAAGAATATTCTAGATCATGTTCAAGCATGGAGTGTGGTTCACAATTCATCCTTGGGTTTGAGGAAGTGTGTACTTAAAAGTTTAATGGTTTTTACATGGGTAACAATCGACCTAGTGTTTAAACTACATGCAAAGGATAAATATTGTTTTTGGTAGCATGTGGATGAGTGGTGTTGTTGATTTGGGTCCTAATTAAGTTTTGATGTGGTCTACATTCACTTCTATCCACCACAAAAGTGTTTTTACGTTGACCTAATTTGAATTTACACGTTTGAGGTGCATAGATGACCTTGGAGAGGGATTCAAGGTTGAGGACGGTTTAAGTATGAGTTAGGTTGTTGAAGGAGGATAAGATAGATGAAAGATAAGTGTGTGTGATGCGAATGATGTAAAATTTAGAGTTGTAAAGTGAAAAATTGAGAAGTTCAGTGTGAGCTTTCAAGTGTTAGTTTATTGGATGTAGTGAGCAGAAGGTGGCTACAATTCTTCAATTAGATTGTGAAGGTGTAGAAATCATTGTGGTGGATTCCTTGTTACATTGAGATACTTTTCTCTATGTAACAATTCTTCTCTATCTTCTTTTCTATTATGACAGTGAGCCTTTCTTCTTTGGATAGTGAGTCCTTCCAACAATGAGCCTTATTACATTCGATGTTGATATTACTTATATTGTGAGCTAATTCTCACTGTGTTTTTTCCACGTAAATTTGGTGTTCTCTTGTGTATGGTGTTGAGCTGCTTAAGTTTCTATTATTTTATTTTTATGCTAATTCATCATAACAAACTTAAGGGTTTAATGAATGAATGTGGATTTGAATGTTAATGAGGGTTTTGAAGTTTTAAGGCACAACTGATTCACCCCCCTATTAGTTGCCTTGTGCATTCAAAAATTGGTATCAGAGCAAGGTTTCTTGGAGAAAAGCTTAACTGCTTAAGGTAGATCTGGGATGGTGCACAAGAAGGATATCCCCATATTTGATAGAATTGACTATGCATTCTGGAAGGCAAGGATGAAAGGATTTTTGGAGCATTTGGGATATGATGTCTAGAAATTAGTTCAAACCAAATACATTATGCCTACAAATGGTCCAAGCACTGAAGCTGAACTTAAGGCCCATGAAAGAAATAGTAAAGCTAAGTATGCTCTCTTGAGTAGTCTTACAAATTTTGAATTATTGAAAGTTATGGATATGAAAATTGCTATATAGAAATTTGGGATAAGTTGGAAAGTATTTATGAAGGAGATGAAATGGTCAAACAAGCTAAGATGCATAAATTGAAAACCACATTTGAGAACTTGTGGATATCTAAAGATGAAAACATTACAAGATATTT
>VDFB02053665.1:0-23073 GCA_007258455.2 Sequoia sempervirens
AGAAATCCATTGAATCTGTCTCTATTTGTTGACATTAACTCTCAATGTTATATTGGACTTAAATGGAATAAAAGAGAAAAATTGGTTCAAACTACTATATTCACACATTATGGTCATTGACAAATCCCACTAAAAGTATCTTGGGTACTAAAAATCTATAGATTCCAAGGTCTAACTATAAATAGAGCAACAATAGGCATTGGAAACACTAACTGTTAGGGGTTTTCCTTTACAAAAATGCTAAGAGTAAGAATTTGCTCGAAGTTAGTAATATTCCTTGCATTTTTATTCCAAAGATCTAAGCATATCAAAAAAATGGGTATGTATCATATGTAATCAAGAAGAGGATTGTCTCAAAAAAATTCTTAAAAAATCCTAAAAATCAAACAACTAAAACTATATTTGAAATGATTTTAAATTTATTGTCCACCTTTAAATGTGAAATAACAATGAAGTTTTCTTATTTTTTAAACTCATATTTTTTAATTTTTGGTTGGTTAAGTATACTATTTTCTTCTAAGAATCATATCCTACATTAGTTTAAAGTAAAATAAAAGATATGAATCCTAATAAAATAAATGGTTAAAAAAATGAAGTTATTAAAATGGTTTAAGTAAATTGAAATGATAATATACTTTAGTAAATTAAATAACTTATAAATTAATGAATAAGACAAGAAAAATTACAAATAAAAAATTTATAAAATTAATGTATGGTTTGATAATTTTTTATTTAGTATAAATATAAAATATTATGGTAGACATCATATTTATTTTTACATAAAATTTAGTTCATTATTCTTCTATTATTTCATGGTAAAATTTATTGCCCTAATTCCCATCCTATAAACAATCCACTTAATAAATTGCATGTATATCATAGCATTTCCCATATAGTTAAATGAAAAACAACTCAAGTGTAGTAATTTCAATATATTTTATTTTACTTGAGTATAAATTTATTTATTTTTGCTATTCTTTTATTTGATTTTTCTTATTTAATAATGTATCACTAATATTATGTTTATTATTAAATAATTATTTGACATGTAAATGGTTGTAACATTTAACTTAGGGGTTTTAACTTATTTAATAATGTATCACTAATATTATGTTTATTATTAAATAATTATTTGACATGTAAATGGTTGTAACATTTAACTTAGGGGTTTTATGTACATAGTCAAAACATGAAACTTGTTGTCACCACTATAAAATGTCTTTCCACATGAAAAACAAGTGGCTAGCAACAAATATGATGGGAAAAGTTTGATGTGAAATAGTTTATTGGACATGAACACTTACATAAGAAGTTTATCAACTAATAAGTTGTAAACTAATTTAATTGAAATCTAAATGGATTTCTTAAATACATCTATCTATAAAACATTAAGAGACATTTCAATACATTTTATTTTACTTATAATTTATTATTTTTGCTACTTTTTAAAAAAAAAATCTTATTTAATACAACAAATTAATATTACGTTTATTATTAAACATTAATTAGTTGATGTGTAAATGACTATAAAATTTGACTTAGTTGTTTCATTTTTCATCATGTTGGGAGCTTGTTGTCTATTGTGAGATGTCACACTTAAAATCAAGTAGTAACAAATATGTTGAAAAAGAATTGATACTAGTGTTTGTCAGGACATGAATATACAAAATGCATGAATCAAATGTCTTTATTCAATTTGTTAATTTCTTAAAAGTCAAGTATCTTAAATGTATCTATCTAAAAAGCACTTTAAAAATATAATCTCAGTGTTTGTTTTGCTTGAAACTGTTTATTTTATCTGTTTTGTTTATATCTAAAATATATTATAAATAATTAATTCATGTGTACAATGCCTTCATCACTATAGATCTTGTCCAACATAAGGGACAAAGAAGAAGGTGTGGACCTCTTGTAGAGATAAGCGTTCCAACCACAAAAGAAGATGCTTGAGAAAAGATGAGAGCTATGGTTGAGCCTGGGTTTATTTTCAGGCCATCAAGTTCACCATTTTGCAGTCAAATTCAATGCTAGTCAGTTTGAAATTCATCTTGAAAAAATAAAATATCTAAAATCAAACTTCAGCTTACAGGTGTGATGTGGTACTGAACGACATATAATTTCGTCTGTTTTACAATTTTAATTTTTGTGTGATGGTATCTCAGTAATATTTTAATATTTTGAACTTAATTTTAAATATTATCAAAAAATTAATATGATTTTTTTATTTTTTTGGATAGATTATAAAATATGGTTTTAAATGTTAATGAAGAAAAAATATATAAATTTAATTTTAAAAATTATCAAATTATATATTTATATAAAATACTTTTTGAATTAAATTCATTTATTTATGAGTAATTATTTTTTATTTTGTTCATCTTGTATCTGGATTGGATTGTGTTGGGATTTTTTTTATCAATATTTCCGACCACGATCCATCACTAGAATGGTAGAGAGCAAGAGAGGAAAAAAATGTGTAACAATTCCTTATTTTTCTTCAATGTATAATTATTACAACGTTTTAGGGACGCGGAAATAAAGAAAACTCAGGTTTTTCCAACTGAAAATTAGATTTACAACGTTAAAGATGATTATAATGTAAGTATGTACATTGGAAAATAAAGAAAGCGTAAAAGGGAAATAAAGAAAACTCAGGTTTTTCCAACTGAAAATTAGATTTACAACGTTAAAGATGATTATAATGTAAGTATATATTTATATATTTTTTCTTCATTAACATTTAAAACCATATTTTATAATCTATCATAAAAAATATATAAAAAAATCATATTAATTTTTTTGATAATATTTAAAAGAAACAAAAATATTAAAATATTATCATATTATATATTTATATAAAATACTTTTTGAATTAAATTCATTTATTTATGAGTAATTATTTTTTATTTTGTTCATCTTGTATCTGGATTGGATTGTGTTGGGATTTTTTTTATCAATATTTCCGACCACGATCCATCACTAGAATGGTAGAGAGCAAGAGAGGAAAAAAATGTGTAACAATTCCTTATTTTTCTTCAATGTATAATTATTACAACGTTTTAGGGACGCGGAAATAAAGAAAACTCAGGTTTTTCCAACTGAAAATTAGATTTACAACGTTAAAGATGATTATAATGTAAGTATGTACATTGGAAAATAAAGAAAGCGTAAAAGGGAAATAAAGAAAACTCAGGTTTTTCCAACTGAAAATTAGATTTACAACGTTAAAGATGATTATAATGTAAGTATGTACATTGGAAAATAAAGAAAGCGTAAAAGGGAAAGACGGATCAGAAACGAGTGGAGGAGAGCTCCTTGTCGCTGACGAAGAGGCCATGGAAGCCGTAAGGAACTCTGACAGGGAGGGCAACAGAGGCAACTATCTCCAGCGTTGGAGAGCGCGCGTCCATAACAACGAAGCGCGACTCTCCGGTGCTTTCATTGTGCGTATACGCCACCACATAGCCGTCGTCCTCCTCGGCGTCGAGGTCGGAAGTCCGCGGAACAAAGAAGGGTTCGCTGCCAAAGCAGTTGGGGCCATAGAGCCTCGACGCCACAACGCACTCCTTGCCATCGCCCGTTTCCTCCTTATCGAAATCGAGCTTCACAATGCCGGATATCTTTGGCAGCGGCGCACCGATAGACATGTAAGCGTATCGATTCTTCTTAGTGAGGAACCGGCCGTTCACCACGCCAAACTCGAGACATTTGGAAGACAGGGGCGTCCTTGTAACGATGCCCGTGCTTAAATTTATGCGCACTTTCTCCACCGTAGAATGCACCAGATGAGTCCTCTCCAGGATGTGCTCCACCGGGTACGAATTCGCGGCAATGAGCACGATGTCGTCGCCCTCGTCCCACGCGTTGAGCGAATGGATGAAATTGAGCCCCGGCACTTCCACCCATTTCATTTCCGAGTCGTTGGTCGCGTAGCGCGGGAGGATTCCCAGCCGGGGAACTTTTCCAGTGTCGCAGCCGATGGGCGACCCCTCGCCGAGGATCATGTCCAGCGGTTTCACCACGATCTGCGTGTCGGGGAAAATGGCGAACTTGCCCGTGATGGCGAAGTCGTGGATAAACGAAGGCTGCAGCATGGACAGGATTGCGACGTCGGGCTCCTTTCCCCCGCTGGGCGCCACTCTGAAATAGTTAAGAAACGGCGGCACAGCACCGTAGCGGAAGGCAAACAATTCTCCAGTCTCGGGATCGACCTTAGGATGCGCCGTCATCCCCATGAACAGTTTCCCCTCAAAATCGTAACGCCCCACGGTCTCCACGTCTCCGCCATCTGTTACTCTGACCACATACGGCAGATCAGACTCGCCCAGCGCCATTAATTTGTTGTCAAAGTGCACGAGACTGGTATTGGCCAGACCGCCGCCGTTGAAAGGATTAAAGAGCCCCAGAGCGACCCTGGCGGAGACAAGCGCGCCCCTCGCCACGCCCGCAAAGCTGTAGAAGCCTGAGAAGACGTTGGGCAACACCGGACCCCCCGCCATGTCTTCCTGAACATATTTATACGTGCGGACGAAGCGGCTGCAGAAAGTGGCCCGCCCAGCCTTTATCCGAAGGGCGTGCAACATCCCGTCCCCGTCGAAAAGATGATGGCCGCTCCGGGGAACGTATCTGGGATTCGGGCCGTTGCGTATGTATACCCCGTCCAGACATGGTGGAAGAGTGCCTTGCACATTCACACACTCTGTCGGCGCGGTTTCCTTCACGGGGGCAAAGTTTCCGGCCAACACAAACCGCGGATCCACCGACGGCCTTAGCGGCTTATCAATAAAATTATTGATGAAATCATCCACAGCGTTACATACAACGGCAGTTAAAGGCCGTGAAGATGGCAGCTCTGAAGAGCTTACTCTTGCGAACGACTGCACAGTCGGAGGCTTTAATGGCGTCTCGTCCTCTGCATAAGGTGGAGCTCTGTTCGTGGCAGTGGGTTTGTCAGTGGACGTATTGGCAGGGGGCTTTGCTTCTGTTTGCACGTTGCATACAACCAGGCGCCGTGGATGAGAAGGGAGTGGAGAGAATGTAGGCGCATTATAAAAGCAAGATTTTGAAGAACAGGGGAAAGTTGCCTCCATTCCCATGATCTGCCAATGGCTTCTCTGTTATGGACCCCAACATTTGTATCGTTTATATAGTACAGTTTCTTTTAAATCTTTGGGGACCCTAGAAATATCCTTTCCCCTCATTCACGCAAGATTTTTTGTTTGGTTACCAAAATAGGTAATTTTGTGAGGTCCATGTCTCGTTTCCACTAATATCTCGTCACTTTGGATTACAGTCGCACAATTCTCACATTACCTGTCACTCAGATGAGTGATATGATATTCATATGCATCGTGACAAAAATAAGTGGGATTCGTTTTTTTTTTATTGGTACTTGAAGAGTACCTAAATTTGGAATTTTATCGTTATATAGTTTTATTTAATTATTTTTATAGGCATCTAGAAAATTCACCGTCATGACAAATTTACCACTAGGAAAATTCACCATCTTGTCACGGAGAATTAATCGCAAATTTTTAGTGCGATGAATTTTCTGCAACGGTGAATTGCTGGTGATGAATTTTCCTTTTCCCGCGACAAATTGTTGAGGGTGAATTTTCTGGTCGTGAATTGCTAACGGTGAATTTTCACAAAACCATTTTTATAGTATTTTATTGTAAAATATAATGAAATTTTAAGAAGATATCATTATACAAAAGAGGAATTTTTTAGTGAATTGTAATTTTTTATATTATTATTTAATTTTTAATAGATAATTATCAACAAATTATTTAATAAGTGGAAACAATTGTCAAATTTAGATTATGAGATTAACACATTCACAATATAATATTATCTTCAACTCACTTTCTATATCATTATTTTCTAAATACTTTAGAGAACAACATTATTGAAGATAACTATTAAGTACTAGTATACATATTATCCTCAAGTTTAGCTTATAAGATTGGCATATTCACAATATGATATTATCCTCAAGTCACTTTTAACTATTAAGTAGTATATTTATTATCTTCAAATTTAGCTTATAGGATTGGCACATTCACAATATAATATTATCATCAAGTCACTTTTAACTATTAAGTAGTATAGTTATTATCCTCAAATTTAGCTTATAAGATTGGCAAATTCACAATATGATATTATCCTCAAGTCACTTTCTATATTGTAATTTTGTAGACACTTTACAGGACAACATTATTGAAGATAACTTTTAAGTAGTATAGATATCTTAAATACATTTATTTAAAAGATGTTTGAAATATTATTTTTTATATAGGATGGATTATGCTTTTAAATGGATGCACTTAAGATTAAAAAACATAGAATTATTTTTTATGTATTGCATGTTTAAAGAATTGGTGTCTTTATTTTACTATAGAACTATTTTAGTTAAGACATATTTAAAAAATTTGGTGTCTTTATTTTATTGAAGACATTAAATTTTCACAATACCTATTATTGAATTTCAAAGCTTCTAGATTTGATTGTGTAAGCATTTTTCTATCAAATTTTCAAAGTGGCTTTTAGATAGAGTATGATTCAAAACATTGATGGAAAAATGCTTACACAACCAAATCCAAAAGCTTGTCTTTACTTTATGTTACTGTACAACTATTTTATTTACCTTTGAATTAGAAAACATAAATGTCTTTCTTTTAAAGATAAGAAATTTGGAAGAAATGAAAGTTGATCATGTAATCTTTTACCTTTTATGGAAACTTCTAAATTTACAATAAATTTGTAATTTCTTAATATTTAATTTAAAAAATATAATTCTTTATAATAACAATTTATTAAAAAATCACCTTCGCATTTACAATAAATATATTTATTTAAACAATAATAATTAGTAAGATTATAAAACACCAAAGATACATTATCTTGTAATTTTTGGGAGGACAAAATTTATTTATAAATACAAACAATTAAATTGGATTACGTTTTTTTATTTGTATATGTAGGATTATAACATTATGAGGGAGCATACATCTATATCAGTAGTTGTCATTTCATTAAATTGTCACAAGTAAGAAATCTAATCGACCAAAATTATTCACGAGTCAAATATAAACCAATCACACTTCCATAAAAAAATCTTTGATGGATGATATAAAAAACATTCTCATTACTTAAATACAACCAATTATACTAAAACATTTAAATCTTTCAAATATATTTGAAATAAATTGCAAACTAATTTAATTAAAAAATAATTGAGACAAGGCCAGCTCAACAAGAAATAGAGACCGGACCCACTTGAAAAGGCCACGTCAACTTCCACCCATCTAAAAGTCTAGTCGAGATATTATTGGAAGGAAAAAGCAAATGGGCTAATTGGCCTTTCCAACATCACCGCGTGCCACGTCATCGTTCTGTCAATTCCCATGCCCGTCAATCTCTTTCGCTACTTAATGCCCGATGGGCTATGGGGAACATTATGCTTTTAACAAATAAATGTTCACATTACAAATTTTTTTAAAATATTGATAATAGTAGTTTAATAGTTTTAATTTGGGAGGAAATTTTATGATTTAGCTATGTTTATAGTAGTATTAGGAGAGTAATTTTTTTGGGAGGTCTCAATATTTTATTTGTGAGTATTAATCGAGATGTAATAAATGGTAAGTGGACTATTTATATTTATGGGAGATGGGTATTTATGAACAACCACTGATGAATTGGATCAATGAAATTGATTGGTTCAAAAATTATGTAGTTGAATCTTAATAAAATGTCACATAAGTGTAGGTAACAAAATAAACCCTATTTAATATTTAGGGTCTAAATAATTTTAATGGTGAAATTAGGATTACTTATGTCAATTTCTATTTAATTTTGTATCCATTTTGATACAGATGATTTAATATAATAATATTTCCACAAGTGACATATTTTGTATTGGGTATGGCCCATGACCTAATCATTATCCATATGTAGTGGTGAAATTTGTGTGCCCATGCCAATTTCCATTTAATTTTTAGACTCATTTAAATAGAATGACTTGATATAATTGTATGTTGACAAGTGACACACTCTTGTCCTAAGTCTGGATCATGACATGATTCTTATCTCTATCTATTTCACATTGTAGTTATTTCCATATATTATCATCCCTTTTTTTTTGTAAATAAATTATTATTATATTAACTTTCTTAATAATGCCTAATAATAAAACAACTTGATATAATTGCATGTTGACGAGTGACACACTCTTGTCCTGAGTCTAGATCATGGCATGATTCTTATCTCTATCCATTTCACATTCATTTGTAGTTATTTCCATATATTCTCATCCCTATTTTTTCATAAATAAACTATTATTATATTAACTTTCTTAATAATGCCTAAAAATTTTGTGATATGGAAATTTGATAGTTAAAAAAACACATTTTTATTTTTATACCAACCTCAAATATTCGATATCATGGCATGCCCTATTCAACCAATTTGACTCACAAATTATATTTAAAATTCACATGACCTTATTTATAACTATCAATTTTGCAATATAATTTTTTTTATTTTTTTAAATAAAAAATATTTGGTAATAAAAAAATAGTTCAATTTCAACATTTATGCACTACAAAGTAATCTATGTATGTGTGTGTGTTTTATAAAAATAAAATTCACATGTTCTTTGAGCTTATGTTTCTATTTTCTTTAGCTTAGGTACTTACATTGCATTCTCTCTCTTAAGGGTCATCATGACAATTGAAAATAAGAGGTGAGTTAATTCTATTTAAATACACATGCATCAACTATATTTCATCTAATTTTGCTCTCATATGTAACATATGACTAGAATTTTTCTTGGTCTTAATATTGTCTACAATGAAATTGGTATGAAGGCAATAATAGTGTTTGGTGTAGTGTTTATCATGGCTCCTCTATTATTATTTCTAATAACATGTCAGGTTAAGGAATACACTATAGTAGATGAAGTAGCCAAAACATTTGGCTATGATTCTCCCATGTTCACTATATGATGCATAAATGTATTTTTCATATGTGAAAGAGAGTGTCAAAATGGTGGTAGATAGAGGAATGCTTCCACAAAAATGCTTAAGTTTACAAGCAAGTGTATTACCAAGAATCGTACTAGTATATGAAGCCATAAGACAAACATAAATTTCTTCTATAAGAATGTTTTTATTAAATCATAGAGGAGGAAGTTAACATCCAATTTTATTATATTTTGATTAAATTTTGAAATTTTAAATATACTAGCAAACTCAATTATCAACAAACTTTTAAACTTACTAACATTTAAAGTGTAAGATTGATAGTTGCAATTGTGAATTTTGTATACCCATGCCAATGCCCATTTAGTTTTTTATCTATTTTTAAAGAATGTATTAATGTAATTACATACTAAAAATGGCACAATCTTGAAGTTAGGCACATTTTTCATGTCCATTTCTCCAGAAAGACAATTGCAAAGTGGAATCCAGGAATTCTACCACATTCCTCCATAGGAGCTCATCTCAGTCTGTGGTTTGGGATGTAGCATTTGTAATAAGGTTGTACAACCTATCCAAAGCTCATGGGAAAAGGATAATCTACCGGAAAGATACTTCCATCAGAAGATCCTCAATTCAGGCTCACTCTACCAAGACAAATTCAATTCTACGAATCCCTCTGCATTCCTCCATAGGAGTATGTTCAGGTGTGTGATTCATAACATAGCACCTATGATGACACCTGCACATCATATCCAAAAATAAAGAAGGGAGGATTGGGAAGTAGAAAGATATTGCTAACATAAGGCAAGTGCGCTAGTCAACTGGCACCCATTCCTATAGGCTTGAAGGATAAGACATCGCAGGATCATGTAGTAGTAATGGTGAAGTTTCAGGAAGAAAAAAAATGCAAGGGAAGCATGTGGTTGGGTCTGCAGGATGGCATGCTTATTCCCAAGGAAATTGCATTGGCCTTAAGGCTGACCTAATGTAGCATGTTGAGAATTCAAATTTTTGGTTTTAGCACCAATTGGGCTCAAGACCAACCTATTCCTCAAAGAGGAATGTTAGCATATAAATATTGGGACACCAATTCATGTAAAGGAATTGAATTATTATGTCATTTTCTTGTAAGATTGGGACACTTGTGTTCTATTTCTTTCTATGGATGAAAACCCATAGGAGTGGTGTTCATTGGACAAAAACTCAATGTTTACTAGGATTAGAGGATGAAACCCCTTTGGTTCTTGAGGGAATTATCATTTAGGGATTGCATTTGAGCTTTAAGGATTCTATAGGAAGTTAGTACTAGTTTTTCATATGATCTATGTTGATCTGGAAAATCATTTTGGATCATTGTTCTAAATTGTATTCAATATATTATACAATGTACATTTTGGAGTTAATCATATTTTTTATTAATATATTTTGTGCCTACCTTGTTGTGTTTGAATTCCATCTACAAATTAGTCTTTGTTAAAAAAAATATGTTAAGGACATTGCAGTGGTATCAGAGTAAGATTATGCCAGCTTGTAGGTAAGATTATGCCAGCTTGTAGGGTTTCCTAATGAGTAATGTTGCCAAGTGAAAGGGAGATCAGGTTTCAGAGGAGAGAATTGAAGAAAGCAAAGCAAGAAGAAACAATGGGGGATGATGAAGCCAAATCAAAATTTGAGGAAACGATAAAGGGAAAAATCGTCTTGCCAACATGTTTGACCAGATGTTTTAGTGGATGCAGACTAATGTAAGGAAGGAGAATGATAACATTAATGAAGTTGGTGCCTTCAGTGAATCAAGTGGTGAAAGGGGAAGGAGAAGGTGATTGCTACACAAGTTTTGGAATGGACTTTAGTAATAGGCCCCTTAAGCCCAAGTTCATTCAAAGAGTGGAAAAAGTTCCAAAGGGAGAAACTACCCTCCAAAATGACATCTTAAGAGCTTATGAAGAATATAGGGCTTTGGACCCTCCAATCGAAGAGATCTTGTCTTTGAAATATTTCATGGCGATGAAGAAGAATAAAAGAGGAAATTACATTCACCCCTCAACCCAAAAGAACTAGAGCACTCATTAGGAAAGCTAGCTACTTCCCCTTTTGATGGATCCGAGAAAAGCACTGCTAGGGCATGGTTGCAGAAACTTGATACATATTTGAAACTCAATTGAATGTCTGAGGAAGATGCCATAAAATTCAAGCAACCCTGCATTTGGAAGGAATTTCTCATGATTGGTGGTACCATGGTTTGGTCACTCAAGGCCACAAATTGATCAAATCTTATGATGAATTTGTAGCAGACTAGTTGAGAGGGTTGATATAAGATATCTGGAAGAACATTTTAGAGAATTGGCTTGCCTCAAGAAGAAAGGAAGTGTGAATATGTTGTAGATTTCCAAAAGCTATCAGTCATGGTAGCTAGAATTTTAGAGAGAAGACTCATGGTCTTATTCATAGAAGGTTTAGCGGAACAACTCAGGGGCTTAGTGAAAGCATTTCACCCCTCAACACTTCAAGAGACTATTAGGAAAACTTTTGATCTAGAGAATTTTGTTCCTCAACAAAAATCAAAACTTTCAATATGGATTAAGCCAAAGGGGAATTTCCAAAAGAAGCCTTGAACTGTGTAGAAAATGGCCCCCTACTGCACCTAAGAAGAGTGATGATGAGACCAAGAATGAGATCAAAAGGAAGAAACTTTTTTTCTCTTGTAGAGAACCATGGGTTCCAAGACACAGGTGCCTTGGGAAAGGGAAAGTCCGCTATATAAAAGTCATCTCTAACAAAGAATTAGAATTAGATGAGTCCAAAGAGTTCATGATCAGGAAGACATCCCTCTAGAGGAAGAAGATAAGGAGAAGGAAAATGGTGACATCCTAGCATCTCTATCTAGTAAACAGAGATACCATTCTTTCAAGGTCAGGGGAGGCCTTTCCAAACAAAGAGTGATTGTCTTGATTGATGGAGGAGTTACTCATAACTTCATTGATTAAGGACTTGTGAGGAGAAGGTTGGGTATAGAGAATTTTGAAGGCTTCACTATCATTGTGGAAAATGGGTATAACTTACCTACAAGGAGAAATTAAATGGAAGTCGGACATAACATTTGGAGATCATAAGGTTTGTGATGATTTGTATGTTATCGGTTTGGGTGAAATTGATGTGATTTTGGGTGTGTAGTGGTTACATTAATTGGGTGAGTACACTACAAACTACCAAATGATGGATCTCAAGTTCAAAGCCAATGGGAACGATGTGGTCCTAAAGGGAATGGTGAATGGTGGTCCACAAGTAGTCTCATCCAAGAGAATGGAAAGGATCTTTCGAAAGAACCAAGTTGCCTAGTCTACTAGTTGTTTGGTGATTTCAAAGGATTCTTCTGAAGGTAAGAATGGTCAAGTTCATATTGATATATATATGATTTTAGATAAGTATAGTTTAGTTTTCAGTGACATGCCTCCCAAACTTCCATCGGATAGAGGTTTCCATCATATTATAGGGCTTGAATCGGGATCAAATCTAATTATGACCTCTCCTTACCGCCATCTTTGAATGTATAAGGAAGAAATAGAGAAAGAAATAAAGGATCTATTAGATATGGGATACATCTTACCAAGCTCTAGCCCTTTTGCATCCTTTGTGTTGTTGGTAAAGAAGAAAGATGGTACCCTACAGATGTGCATAGACTATCGGGCACTAAACAAGAAGACCATTAAGAATAGATACCCCATAACATGGATAGATGAGATGATTGATGAACTACATGGTGCAATCTACTTCTCAAAGATTGATTTGAGGTTCGGCTACCACCAGATCTGAATGAGGGAAGAAGATGTTCAGAAGACTGATTTGAGGTGTCATTATGAGTATTTTGAGTTCCTGTTTATGCCCTTTGGTCTAATCAATGCTCTGACAACTTTCCAATCATGCATGAATCATGTTTTTGGTAAGAACTTGAGGAAGTTTGTGTTGGTTTTCTTTGATGATATTTTGATCTATAACAAAACATGGGAAGAGCATTTGAAGCACTTAGATATAGTCTTGGGAATTCTGGAACAACAATCACTCTTTGCAAAGATGTCCAAATGTGAGTTTAGGTCAACAGAGATATTGTATTTGGGACATGTCATAAGTGCTAAGGGAGTTCAAGTTTACCAGTAGAAAATCTAAGCCATCTTAGACTAGCCTCCTCCCATGAATCTTTCTTAGCTAAGAGGTTTCTTTGGACTGTGTAGCTACTACCAAAGGTTTGTTAGAGGATTCTCTCAGTCTGTGGAACCTCTGACCAATCTGAATAAAGCAGAATCCTTTTAATGGACAATAAAAGCATAAAGGACCTTTAGGAATTGAAAGAGGTAATGAGATATTCTCTAATTCTTTCAATTTTTGATTTCTCACTTCCTTTTGTTGTACAATGTGATGCTTCCAGTGAAGGGGTTGGAGTTGTTCTCTCTCAGAGGGGACGCCCATAGCATTTGTGTTACACCACATCTCTTAGTTATCGGGTTACTTTTACCTTGTAAGTAAACATGATGATAAATACATTAATCAAAACTTTAATATGTTCAATAGGTGAATGAAATATTGAAGTATGCATTAAGATGTCATTTCTTTTGAAGGTATGGTTATGTTTTATATACTAATGGAAAATGTGATGAATGAATATGTATTGCAATGTGAGTTCTTTAATGATTTATGATACAAATGAATCTTATGTGAGCGACTAACTACCTATGTGATGCACTAAGTTGGATGTAGGAAGAAGTCAACCATCAAGTATGAGAGGGGGAGTATCACTCGAGAGAAGAACTTGGTCTGGTAACCCTTAATGATCCTAACTGAGCATACACACACTCACACCCTAGATTGATCAAGTCGAGTCAAGTTAGATTGGGAATTAGGTAAGTAATCTTTGGTCATAGTTTGGGAATGATTTGAATTACTTTGGTTTTAATCTTTGGTTTCTTGATTGTTCTTGGTTTGATTTAAAGTGATTGAGTCTCTATATTGGGTATATACATGTTTACATATAGAAGTGATTCTAGCATCTTGAATTGATCGAGACTTGCATGAATATGTTGTATTGCTATATATGTGTATATATATCATCAAATTCGATAGCAAGGTAAGAATTTATTTATATATATATATGTATGTATGTATGTATGTATATAGGGTTGATATAAATATATATATTAATCTTATATATAGATATATTATTGTCCATGCATAATTTAAATAAGTATTATGTTTATACATGTATTAAAGTATATATATATAGATATCAATATCGATATCTTTGAAAAAGGAAATTGTATATTATATATATGTGTGTGTATGTAATAATATATTATTATTAGTTTAATAAATGTATAAATATGTTATATAATCTTAATGGAAAATAATGTATTTAATAAACATGTGAATATATATATATATAAGTTATTATATATATATGCATATATATATTAATAGTAGATATATATATTGTTTTATATATATTATAAGTGCTTTGAAAAGAAACAAAACATATGAGTAAGGCGTTGCCTTTGAAAGTAATAAAGGCAACATATATATGTATAGCGCTAAAGAATGAGAGACCAGTGCATAAAGTAACATTGAAAGTATTCAAAAGTCCTTTGGTGTAAACTATAACACATTATTTAGCCATTGCCATATATAATATAATGATCAAATCTTTAATGCAATGCATAAAAGCATGAAGAGAATAAGTCAATAGAGAATTATATGATGTGCACCAATAAAAGGAAAAAAAAATTACATTGCAAAGAGAATGAATGTAGATTTCAATGAATAAAATAAGTCTTCGACAATGCTATTATATGGGGTGCTAAAACATGAATAGGTGGCACCAAATATGAAGTATGTGAAACAAATAAGAAGTGTAAAACCTACACCAAGTTTTGGAAAAGCATTATGAAAACCATTAAACTTAGTCAAATCTTAGGTGGTAGAAATATAAGGGGCTAGTCGACTTGCAAACCAAGTAGGAAACCTGTAGAAAGGCATTGTTGTTCATTGACTCAATAAAAGAATCTTTTTGTCTCATGAACTAAGTCGACTCAACCATTTGAAATATGAGGACTATCATGTGTTGCAATCTGAGAGTTAGTATAGTTGAGTCGATGCATGTGCATAAGAAGGTGGTAGAATTGTTAGCTTGTTTGTAGCCTTTGGATGCTCAAGTTTTAGTATATATAGAGGTTCTCTCTCTACCATTTGTTACACTTTTCATTCTAATTTATCCATTTCTATTTTTTTGTATTTCTCGAGCAAGTGAGTTGAGAGCTTGAGATTTAGTGAATTGCTTTGTTATTTTGCATTAGTATTTGTTGAGAGATTTGGTAAGAGGCTAGAAGTGGGAATTGGGTTGATCTTAAAGGAAGTAGCAAGCGGGCTTGAGGAATTAAGGTAGGAAGGAAGGATTATCAGTTGAAGCATTTATACAGGAATGTTGATTTCTTCTCCTTTGTTATTTATGTTGGAAAGGTTATTTATTCATGTTTGCCATGTTTGGAAAGGATTGTTTTAAAGATAGTATAGTAGCTTTATGAACTTGGTTGATTTCTTACTTTAGATAAAGCTTGTATGTCTTGATGTAATATTACTTTGGTGAAACCTCTTTATTTGGGTTGTTCTATATATCATTTATGGGAATTTATATGATTGTGTTTCTATTTAAAATATACATAGTTTGGTTATACTATATGTATGTAGCGTGAAATTTGAAAAGTGGAATAGGTCAATGTCTTGAGGTACTATCTTGAATTTGTTAGCTTATAATGCTAGGTAAACCTTAGTGAGTAATGAGGTTAGTAATACAACGAGAATGATTGCATGATAGGCATGTCATCATTGATAAGTAGTGATGTTATCCAAACCATGTTGATAATTTATACTCGATTGATTACTCGTATCTCCTCGAAAGTAGGAAGAGAATATTTCCCTAGGGTTAGGGTATAAACTTGAGGGTTATATCAATATTCAACAATAGGATTGCTAAAATGTATTTTGTGACTATGTTATTTTATTATTTCTGATTAAGAATCTATTCCTATTCATGAACTTCTAGAAGAGAACTGACGTATCGAGAACCCAAAGCCGTATTGAGAAGAGGACTTGTAGGTGCAGAAGCATAAATTCAAGTCTCAGGCTATTATTCTCCAGATTGTATACAAACGTAATGACCATAAACATGTGAATATTTGAGGTATATTGAAAGTGAATTTTTATGATTTATTTATGATCACTTGAGATTATTACATCACTTTTGATTGAAACCCTATGTTGGAAATAACCTATTTAGTAGGGATTGTTCATTTGATTATTGATTGAAACAAATAGAGACTTGGGTATCTAGTTTTGGTCCATGGTATTAGCTAGTTGTCTTGGAAACTATTTTTGGTTTTCTAGTTTCCAATTTCCTATATTGTGGAGGCATGGGATCTAGTATGTATCCAAATCCTAATTGGAAATCTTGTATTCCAATTTTTCCTTAGGTTAAGAGAGATTTTTTTTTTGTAGTCTAAAAGAAATTTGATAGAGTCTAGACTCCCTTGTTATTAAAGTGTAAAGAATAAACCCATAGTGCTTTATAAAGTGGGTGTTCTTAACAAGAAATAATAGAAGACCACCAAATACATTTTTGATTAATAGATAGTCATGTATAGAATTCATTGCCATCTCACAAGAGCCATGGTTTAATGGCTTCCCAATTTTTATGCATGATTTTAATAACAAACGCACCTTGTAGTTGAATAGGTTCCTTCATAATAATAATAGTATGAAAACTAAGATCCTTCCAAGTTGTATTCCCATAAGGAACTCTAGCAGAGATGCATTGTCTAATCAAGACCTTCTAGGCTTCATTTTCTTCAATTTCTTTGATGATCCATTTAACATACAATGCATCCTTGACATTAGATTAAAACCAATCCTAGGCCTGTATAATCATGAGGGAGGTAACATAAATCCCAAGCCACACAATGAAATTCTAAGTTATTATCAAAAGAATCCTACCATAATAAATTGCTAATAATTTTTCCAACCTTCAAGTAGAAAGCTTTGGAAGGAACCCAACAAGAAAAGAAATAAACATGTGTAGCAACCAAACTATTAGAACAAACTTGAAATTTCCCTACCAAAGAAAGAGGCTCATTAATCTAGTATGCTATTTTCTTCTTAATTCTATAAATATTAACTTGTCACACAGAGGAAGGAAAGACCAAAAAAGGAAAAGGAATATTTAGAATGTAAAAAAATTCCCATTATCAAATCTATTTCCAGCCATAGAATTTAACTAGTTAGGCTTATTTGATAAAGATTATCTGTAGCATTAAGTTTTTTTCCATTAAATACTTGACTCTGAAGCTTTGTAGTAAAATCCTAGGCATTATAGAGCCTATTTGATATTATTTTCTACCACCAAAGGGGTAAGAAAAGAGCCATCTATAAATTAACCATTAAGAGATAGTCAAAGCCTTCTACAACAAGCACATAGATGGTACGAGCTAAATAACAACCTTGGTGGATGAACCAAAATTTTCTAAGAGAACAATATTGATGTCCATTAATGTTAATGCAAGCAAAAGAATCAACAAAGAGAATTTTAACCAAGTGTGCACAAATTTGGGGTTCAAATCCTAAATCTTAAAGCATAAAAAGGATAAATGGCTACTAAATGTAGTCATAAGCTTTTGTAAAGTTGATATTAATGAAAATGACTTGTAGTTGAGAATGTCTGGTCCATTTTGTTCCTTCCCAAATAGTAATGACATTATTAATAATATACCTAAAATTAATGAAGCTTGTTTACTTAGGTTGAATAATTTTGGGAAGATGACACAACTCCAAAGAAAGAGCCTTAGCAATAATTTTGTAAGAGATGTTGAGAAAGGTGATTAGTCTCCAATTATAGTTTCCTTGGATTTCCAAATGTAGGTATGAATTTTATATTATCTTTGTTTATAATATTTCCTAAGTAATTAGAATGAAAATATTCAAGATAAAATTTATGAACATCTTCACCAACCAATTCCTAAAGAGCCTTATAAAATTCACAAGAAAATACATCACAACTAGGGGCCTTTTCATTATTCATGAAGGAGAAAACCTCACAAAGATCCTATTTGGTGAGAGTATGATCATATAAGACTTACTGGGATTATGGAACCTAGTAAGGAACAACACTTAAGCATTGTTGCAAACTATTATTTCATTTAAGCATATCCTCTTGAGCTTTGAAAACTTGCTCATACCAATGAACAAAAACCTAAAGAATATCAAGTAGTTCAAGTAAAATATGTTGCCCTTCTTTTATTTTTTAGTGGATTGAGAAGTATGGTGAGCATATTGGTCCTAGAATAATTCCTTAGAGACTATATCATAAATCTTAAGCTAATGAAGACAAGATTTAATTTCAAATCATTTAGCAATATGGTTAGTAACTTGCTTCTAGTGGAAATCTTGGGAACTCTCAGCTACAAGGTAGGAGCAAAGGTCTAAGCCTTCAAGGTGGTAGTGGTTTGGCCAAGCTCCAAGGTGGTAGTGGTTCGACCAAGCTCCAAGGTGGTGGCCTCATATGAGTCGCAGCAATTTTTTTCTAGTTGGTGTACCCATAAATATAGAGGAAGTAGGAGGCATGTTTGAGAGCACAATTCCACCAATTAATTCAACCTATATGTTGTGTGTGATGTGGCTCCAAATTTTAAACATGTTGAATGAAACCCAACATGGATTAATGTGTCAATAGGAATGTATTGAGAAATAATTGAATCTTTTTAACCTTAGGTATAGGAAACTGCCATTTAATGAAAATTATATGAGAAAACAATCTAAAAGGATAATGTCTAGTAGAGGCTCTACTAGCAAAGGGAAACAACTGAAAAATGAAAATAAGGATTGTGTTAACAACATGGCTCTATCAAGTTATTTATCAACTTTATTATATTTGGTCCTAAGATAATGTATACCATGGCAAATGATCATGATGATGGCCAAGATTGGGATAAAAAATCCCCAATCAATTGTGCATGTAGTATACCATGCATGTCTTTCACCATATTTATCTCATAGGAAAAACACCATATTTATCAAAGGCCCCTTCAACCATATTAAAATATCTACACAACACCCAAGAGGCAACATGAGTTGAATTAACAATCAATCTCTAGAGGGAAATATTTTAACATCATTAAAAGCATAAACATAAATAACTCCAAATGAATAATTATCAATGTTGAAAAACGCCCATAAAACACTATTGGTGGGGTCACATCCTTGATCATCTAAATATGACTACCATTTAGTAGAGAAAAAGGTGACAACACTACCATGACCTACATCATGATGACTATACAAAAATGACTTCTTGACCATATTACATAGCAAACAACATAGATAAAAAAAACTATAAAAAATCAATCAGTGATTTTTTAGTGGCTAATAGTTGAAATTTCGGAATCCAAAGTTGGCTAATAGTTCAAGCTGTAACAAGACTTGAATCACCACATTTTTACAAAATTTTGTTTGTCTTATTTAAATCGCTAAAGAATTTATTTTATTAAACTCTTTAACTCAAAAATTTGCCACATTATTCAATACATGATGAGATCAGATTCGCCTAAATTTTATAAGTTATAGTATAAATATAAATTAATTCACCAATAGCATATCATAATTATTAGTTTTTTTATGTCCCAAAATAAATTAATTTGCCAATAGTATATCATAATTTAATGCCCCTCATGTATTTTGTGAGGTGAAATATACCTACAATCTATAATGCTCATGGGGCCCAAATAAAAGAAAATTTTGGCCCCATGAGCATTACAGATTGCATGTACATTTTACCTTATGGAATACAACGAGGGATTCTATATTATATTTTAAATCAATGGTTGCAACTAAACATTATAGAGTCTACCCCTTAAACCCATCGATCATTTTCACCCTTGAGCCCCTACTTTTGCATGATAATTATTATTTTTAAATGGAAGGATTCGCCATCATAATTAATGCATTTTCCTATTATTTTTCAAGACTCACTAAAATTTTCTACAAAATTTTAGTGATGTAAAAGAATTGCTAATAAAATTAATATTTTTTTCAAAAAAAAGGAAAGATTCGCCAATATAAATTAATACTTTTTTCTAAAAAAAGAAAGATTTGTTAGGATTTTATATCTTTTCTTGAGGGGGGGTTTCTTAAAGCTATCACCGAAATCAATTCTTACAAATAGAGAATGTCTAAACTTGGAAATATTTGTCATGTCTCACAAAGAATATTCTTATGAGATATTATAGACCTCAAACATTCTAGAAGACAAAATTCATTGGTGAACGTCAATACTCATATCCTCACTATCTAGCTCCTCAAACTACATAACTATTCTACAAAAATTCATCTTTTGGAAAGGTATTAAAATACCCAATTGAATTATTAGTGGCTTACCCTCTTCCAAATTCCTAGAATGCTATTAAACCTTTGTGGGGGAAGAGGATGGAGAATGAATTAAAACTTCTAGCTAAGAAACACAACTTGACATGGCATTCTAGTGAGCTTGTGTTTATTCACCTCGTTGTATGACTTGTCATGTGAGGGGAGAAAGCTAACTCCTGGACAAAAAGCACCTATGTATATAACATATTATATATGTTATATCGCCCCCCATAGTGCATGGTCCATGGTGGACAAAAGACCTACGACAGAAAAGGTGGTCGGACGAAAGGAAAGATTTGATGGCTGGATGTTAACTCCATCAAGTCATTTCTTGTCCCATCGCGGGGAAAACGTGTTAGCACCGGCGGGTTTTCAAAATAATTGTTCGGCGTGGATGGACAAAAATCCAAAAACGTGGCATTCGAAACCATTATTAGCAAATATCAAAAAGCCCATACGAGGTCCCATTTTCTCCATTTTTGGACAACGACATTTTGGTGGATAGCAATGGGAAGAGTTGTAGGCATTCAAAGCTCCTTAAGGTATGTATATCCGCTCTGTGTATGTGCCTTTTTTTCCATTCTGCCATGAACACTAAAGAAACGAACGGCTATTCATTGCGGGGTTTTCCCGTCTGCTGGTTTTGAAATTTTGCAGTTGCCGAATGAAATAGATGACAACCCATCATGGAAATATGAGTGAAATAACTGAATAAGGTTTACAGAGACCACAAACCATTGTGAAAATGAAAATAACTGAATAAGGTTTACAGAAACCACAAACTATTGTGAAAATCACATAAAGCCCAGAACGTCGCCATTGTTTACATTCTTATTTTGAATGTTGCAGGGTTTTCGTTGGGAAAAGGGCTATTTAGTTGAAATGCAGGTCTGATAATGTTTTTTTGTGTCGAGGGTTTTTTAATTTTTGTTTTGTTTCCTCCCCGTATGTTGGTTTTCAATTTTTTCCATTTTTGAATGAAATAAGCGACAACCCATTATGGAAATATGAGTGAAATTACTTAATAACGTTTATAGAAAGCAGAATTCGTGGGTTATGCAATGAAATGTTATATTTTGAAAATGAAATAAAACCTAGAATATCGCCATTGTTCACATTGTTATTTAGAATGGATAAAAAATCACAAAACATGGCATTCGAAATCATAATTTGCAAATAGCAAAAAGCCCACATGACATCCCATTTTTGCCGCCATTTTATACACTGTTGTTTTGGAAAACACACCGTCTCCTAAAACTCAGACTGTTGTAAAACCATTTAGAAGTAACAACCCAATTGGTTACTCACCCCCGACCTCAATTTGTTATGTTTTGTGATTGCGTGGAGAACCATTTGTGATTTTGATAGTAGGAATGTAATGAAATTTGAAAACAATAGGTATTATGAAACCTGCAAGGCACGATGTTATAGATTGTTTGTTGTGTTGGAAACACACTGTCCTATGTTCACCATAGTTCACATTGTTATTCAAAATGGAGAAAAAAGTGCAAAATATGGTGTTCAAAATAATAATTTGCAAATAGCTAAAAACCCAGATGGCATCCCATCTTTGTCGCCATTTTATACACTGTCATTTTGGAAAACATAGTGTTTCGTAAAACTGTGAGTGTTGTAAGGGCCTTTAGAAGTAACAACCCAATTGGTTACTCACCTCTAAACTCAATTTGGTATGTTTTGTGATTGTGTGGAGAACCTTTTGTGATTTTGATAGTAGGAATGTAATGAAATTTGAAAACAACAAGTATTAGGAAACCTGCAAGGCACAATGTTATGCATTGTTTGTTGTGTTGGAAAGCACACTGTCCTATGTCAGTTAAGTATTACCTACCTTTCGTGGACATTTGGTCTTGTCTATCGGTACAGTCCAAGTGTCATTTCAGTTTGTTCATCTGATTGGAAGAAAACGCCCCAACGGAAAAGAAGGCCAAATGGACAAATTGCACTGATGGAAAGTCTTGATGGTCGGACGTAAACTCCGACCTGTCGTGGCTTGTCCCATCACTGGGAAAATGTGTCAAGACCGGTGGGTTTTCAAAATCATATTGTGGAATGGACGAAAACCAAAAAAAATGTGGCATTTGAAACCATTATTTACAAATAGCAAAATGAGGTGCCAAGAATGTAATGAAATTGGAAAATAGTAGGTTATGATACTTGCAAGGCATAGTGTTGTTATAGATGGTTTGTAGTGTTGGAAAACACACTATCCCATTTCAGTTACTTTGTTATGAAGAGTTTTATTTCGTTACTCCAAGAATGTAATGCAGTCTACTTTCAAATTTTGGAACAACTCTTTGATACAGTCCAAATGCCATTTCGGTTTCTTTATCTGATTGGAACAAATGAAATGCTCACATTATTTGCATTGTTGGAAAACACACCGTCTCTTCTCACTTGCACAGGGTTTTAGAACAGTATATGCATTGCTTGTTTCTTAACACCTAGGGTTTTCCAACATGCATTCTTACTAAACAAAAACAATGTCTTCAAGAGCTTTTGTAATATAGACAGTCTCAATGTATTCAAAATTCCTTTCAAAATTTATAAGGACTTTTAATTTGGGCAAAAATTGCATTTAAATTTTGCATGACTGAAAAAAAAAAAGTGCACAAAATAA
>VDFB02053666.1:0-18264 GCA_007258455.2 Sequoia sempervirens
GCTCTTTTTGAGAGCCTGAATCTCTTGGGGCATAGAAACAGTCTTTCTCTTTAGGTGAGCTCTCGTCCTCTTCGAGATGCCAACATCTTCGATCCTGTTTTCCTCCTTGTCCACATCTAGATCCACCACCAAAGAGCCTTGCCAGAAGTTATCCGTTTTCTCAACCATAGTGCTCATAACAGTTGCATTGTGATTAACAATTCTGTGATTCTGCTCCAGGATAGTTTTAATGGTGTCCTTGATTTTACTAATTTCTCCCTCCAGGACCTTAACCTTAACCTCATTATCCTTCTTCATCTTGTCCGTGAGCTCAATATTTCGTTGAAGGCGCTCAACCATCTCCCTCATGTTATCCTCGGTACACACAGCCTCATCAGAATTGTGGGTAGCAACTTTAGCTTGCAACTCTTCCACTTTACTAGTAAGAGCCTTGTTCTTTAAGTTGAGGTCCTTTATCTCATGAAAGACCCATTTCATAATCCTGAAATAATCAACTGCCCCATTTCTAGCAATGGCTAAAATATCATCAGGAAACTCTCGGTCGGACTTAAGGTAGTGGTCTTCAGGGTTAAGGTTTCTAGGAAATCTGGGTCTGTCTTCTCTATCCGTAGCAGGGTAAGAGGTGAAGGAATCCTCACTAGATTTAGGGGTTTCAATTTTATCCTCTAGGGAGTCCTCAGAGTAAGAAACCATTTTTTTAGCAGGGGGTCCTTAATCTTAAGTCTCACTTTTTAACTAGAGACAACGGGGGTTTTCACAGAGCTATCTTTTTTAAACAAGGGTTTGCTCAGATGGGTTTTCTTACCCAACTTTTTGGGGGAGGGAGGGTCTTCCTCAATCCAATCAGGGTCCAGGTTATCTTTTTCCTCCGACAAGCTATTCTCAGCAAAAGATAATAGTTGGTAATCCTTACCATTTAAAATAAAATAAAGAAAATTACTTTGAAGGCAGGCTGCAAATTTTGTTTTTTGCATTGAGTTTTTAAAGGTTATGTTTAGGATGCCTACATGGAGGTTTTAGTTAAAAATAATTGTTTTTTCTTTTATTTTGGAATGGTGATTGAAATTTCAAAAAAGATCTTAAATTTTGAATGTGTAAATTTTTTATATTGTCAAATTTTAAGAAATGGGTGATAAAATTGTAAAGTTTTTTTGACTTTTTATTTGAGTAAGGGATTTTGTAGTTTTGAATAAAAAATGTAGGATTTATCTTTTTAAATTAGATCTTGAAATTTATTATTGGAATAATAAAGATATTTTGAGAGTGTTATTATAATAAGGATGTATCTATTGTTTAAGTCTTTAACATTTGATATTTTTATGGATCTTATAAATATATTTAGAAATTGTTTTAGATTATGAGACACTAATAATTTTATATGTTACATTTAATAATTAGAGTGTAAGTAGGTTAAAAAGGATGATGAAGGATAAATATGATTGGAGGAATGATCACATCTCAAATTAACTTATCACTTAAAGATTAACAATTACATTAGAATATTTAGATTTTCAAATCATTCCCTTTTGAATAGAGTAGTTATGTTGGGAATTGTGATTTGAATAACCAAGACAACAAGAAGTTTCAATAGTCAAAATAGTTTGCAATTCAAATTTGGTAATCTAAAGTATATGAAGTTTTGGTAGCCAAAACAAATGAAGGTGATTTTATATCCAAGACAATGAGAATTTTTTGTAGTTAGGACAGTGAAGGTGATTTACCAACCAAAAAAATGAAGGTTTGATAGCCATGACAAGTGAACGATGAACAATTTTGGTAATCAACATAGTTAAGTTTTGGTAGCCATGACAAATGAAAGAAAAAAAGATTTGGTAACTAAGATAGTGAAATTTTGGTAGCCATAATAGTGAACTACCGAAAGTGTCATGATTCAACAAATGATCTTTGAAATGTTTATTCTTAATCTAATTTCTTATATCGCTAACTCAATAAGAAATATAAGATAACTTGGTAACAAACTAGATCACATTCTCAAATGCACAATGTTTTTAAATTTATAGACCCTCACTCTATTGACAAGAAATAAAGACTAACAAGCAGCAATAACAAGAAATAATTCTAATCACAACAACCTTTTTTTGACAACAACGAATAACACTTTACTCGTTATTCCAAGAAAGAAAAAACAAGCACGAGGGAAGCATGAAATCTTATATTAATCCATCAATTGAAAAAAAACATATTAAAACCTTCCCATTTCATTTCTCATTCAAACAATAGACTCAAATCTTACAAGCACCATCGAAAGGAGAACAAGTTACTAATTGTCTGAATCAAAGCAAACAAAAACTAAGGATAAGATGGAAGATCCTTAGCCCAACGATTGATTTCCATTCCCCAAACCAATGCTCTCTTTGCTAATTAATCCTCTATCACCACCTCTCTCTAACACTTGTCTTTTTTTCATCTATTCACAATAACATATCGCCTTCTTCCCCCAACGTGGATCGCTCTACCTCAAGCAGAGTCTTGAAAACAAATATATATTTTTCGCTCAACCAATCCTCCACCCACATCTTCTTCTTCCTAGCTGCACTCACATTCTTTTCTCATAAACCACTGGTTTGATGGAAAAGACCTTCTCTTGGTTTGGGTTTCTTGTAAATTAACCATCCTAGTCAATGGCCAAAAGCTTCAACCCAAAGCGATAGACATCGCTCAACCTTCTTGGTCTATTCTTTTCTTGATGCACACAAAATGTTGGTTCCCCCAACCATTGGTATTCACCTTCCCTAGAAACACACTTCACTAAAAACTATTTCCCCCCACTTCCTTCACCCAAAACCATTCTCTTTTTCTCCTCCACTTGATGTAACTACTAACTTCCTCCCAAACAATTCTCTGTTGCCTACCTTCTTTTGATCGATGCAACTAACACCATCTCCCCGCTACCACAATACATACCAAAAATAATAATATTCACTCCATTTACGAAGTGCCATATGTCACAAGAAATACACAAAAAAAAAAACCAAAACTTGAACAATGAGACGATGCTCCTGCATCAGGCTCCAAAACAACCACATGAAGGCATCAACCAAAAATGGTTTCTTAGTTTTTTTCTTTGAGGTCTTCCAACATCATTTTGAAACAACTACCACATTTTCCAGTTGTTTTCGTTTATTTTTCTTTTTCTTTTTGTATCTTTCCCTTGTCACGTCTTTTTCATCCTCAAGCCTCCACAACTCCATCTCATAGTCCAATATCTCATTGTCAAGTGCTATTCAGTTCTACATGCTTGTCATTTTCTTCTTTAAAATTCATTCCTTCAATCATTTCATTCCAAAATTCAAAAGTACCAACATCAAAATCAACTTGCTTACCCCACATTGTATGTACTCTCCTTAACTTCATCCAAGTTGCTACCTCATTTTCCTTCTTTTTCCTTTGTTCAAGATTCATTGTCATCTCATCTTCAGAGAGTGCCAATGCTTCTGCTTACTTCTTGAGTTCTTCTTCACCATGTCTTACATTACCCTATTCCTCTACTATTGTCCCACGCTTTACTACCCACATCTTGTTTTCCATCTTCTTCGATTGATGTCTTTCTATTTCTGCATTCAGTTTGCTATCACAAACTCTATCATAAGCCAATCCCTATTTACATTTTATCCAATGTCCTCCTTTAATGGGTCTCTACTGCCAACTTGGCACTCTATATCCATGGTCTATCAATTTTCTTTTCTCCTTTAAATTAATTTGCATGTTTATATTCCTATTTTCACACATATGATCAAAATCGACATTCATACTCACATTCACCTCTTCTTTGTCCTATTTTCCCCATTTGCTTCCATCCTTCACATCATTTCTTGTCATCTCTTCCTTTTTACAGGTTTCCTTCCTTTCTTCAATAACCCTCTTTTCATCTTTAAGTACCTTACGATGTACTTATGCTACAAACTCTTTTCTTTGGTCTACTCGGCATATCGTTGCAACTTGTTCTCTTTCTTTCTCATCTTTATCTTTTTCTACGAGTACTCTTCTTGCCCCTACTCTTATCATCTTTGAGGTCTTGTTCTCAACCTTCCTCTTACCTGCATTGATATTCTCAAACATATCATTAACAAATAAATCAAGAGACCAAGATGTCTCCTTAAGTGCCTCCTTTAAGGAAACTTTCCTCTAGATTCATTACTCTCTTCCTCAATAGCTGCTTTCTACATTTCTTCTCTTCTCCATTATTTCCTATCTTTCTTCTTGTACCTCACCTAGGGCTTCTCTCCTTTTCCTCTGCCTAGTCTTTCAGTACCCAGGTTCTTTCTAACATGCCATAAATTCAACACACCTACAAAATCCCATGAACACAACCAACATTCTCTTCCCAGACCTTTTAGGCTCTGATACCAAAATGGTGACAAACTAGATCACATTCTGAAACACATAATGTTTTGAAATTTATAGGCCCTCACTCTATTGATAGGAAACAAAGATTAACAAGCAACAATAACAAGAAACAATTCTAATCACAACCTTGTTTGACAGCAATGAATAACACTTTACTCCTTATTCCAAGAAAGCATACACAAGCACAAGGGAATCATGATTATATTAATCCATTGATTGCAAAAAAACACATTAAACCTTCCCATTTCATTTCTCATTCAAACAATAGACTTGGATCTTACAAGCACCATGGAGAGGAGAACAAGTTACTAATTGTTTGAATCAAAGAAAACAAAAACTAAGGCTAAGATGGCAGATCCTCAGCCCAGCGATTGATTTTCATTCCCCAAACTATAAGTGCCCTCTTTGCGAATTAATCCCCTGTCATTGCCTCTCTCTAACGCTTCTTGTCTTTTTGTTGTCTATTCACAATAACATATCGCCTTCTTTCCCCAACGTGGATCACTCTACCTCAAGCAGAGTCTTGAAAAACAAATACATATGTTTTACTCAGCCATTCCTCCACCCACGTCTTCTTCTTCCTAACTACACTCACATTCTTTTCTCATAAGCCACTGGTTTGACAGAAATACCCTCTCTTGGTTCAAGTTTGTTGCAAATTAACCATCCCAGTCAATGGCCATAAGCTTCAACTCAAAACAATAGACATCACTCAACCTTCCTGGTCTATTCTTTTCTTGATGCACACAGAATGTTGGTTCCCCTGGAAACTATCGGTATTCACCTTCCCTAGCAACACACTTCACTAGAAACTATCAACCCCCACTTCCTTCACCAGAAACTGTTCTCTTTTTCTCCTCCACTCGATGTAACTACTAACTTCCTCCCAAACAGTTCTCCACTGCATACCTTCTTTTGATTGATGTAACTAACACCATCTCCCCACTACCAAAATGGAAGTTTAATACATACGAAAACAAAGAAGATTTGCTCCATTTACGAAGTACCACATGTCACAAGAAATACACAAACAAAATTGAAAATAAAGCCAAAACTTGAACAATGAGACGATGCCCCTGCATCATAACTGATGAAAGTATATTATAAATATTAGCTATATTTCATGCATAAAACCAGGATTTAAATAATTCATGTCTTCTATAACATGCAACACTTTCATGCTCGCTTCATTAATTATGGCCCTTATGTATAGGCCATCACAAATTTACAGAACTAGAATAGAATTGATCTCTACGTTGTTGAGAAATGGAAAGAGGATTTCAATAGGGTTTCCTTTATTTTGGGCTTTGTGTTCGACACAAGTTTCCCTTACAAAAAGGGTGTTGGTATTTTGAAGGAATGTGCCATTACACCCACCAGTTGTATTTGCTTGAAAGTTTATAAGGATCTTTAAACAAACCATTTTGAATATCCCTCCAACAAGGTAGTTCATGAGACTACAAATTTCTTTTAGGCATTTTGTCAAGTGTCGTGTGCATGCTTATGCATTTTACAAAAGGCATTGCAATATCCTTTTTACATTTCGATGGATGGTCATTCTCTTTTACAAAACTGGTAAATAGGCTTGAGTAGAAATGGTGATTGTTAGATGATATTAGTAAATTCTTATTATGTTTTAATGGGGTAGTGTTAAGTTTTGGTAAAATAATATTTATTTGTTAATAATTTTTCATAGGATTATCAAAATTTAATTATATTTTGGGTATGTTGAATGTATATAGTATTATTACTAATTAAGGATCTAAGGTGATATAGGATGGGATGTCATCTCTTATTTACAGTACTATTATGATTATTTATCATTGTATGAACTCTTAATTTGTATCATCTATTGGTAAATTTGTATTATGATTATTTATAAGAATTAGCAATATCTATAAGAAGTGTGATGAAGATCACCTCTTTGTAAGGATATAGATGACATTACTTTACCATGCATGGTGAAAGGTAAATATTTGTCATGCCTACTAACATGATATAGTCAATTGATATATTACTATAAAATTGAAATAGTTAAGGAATGGTTCCACTAAGGAAGCTATGGTTATAAGACTTGATTGTATCCAAAATATTCATATATCCTCCTGATGAAGCTATAAAATAATGGCAATAAGGTAGAATCATGACCTCAAATTGATTAGAGTTATACTCTAAATGTCATTAGAAACTATTAATTGTTATGGTAGGCTACTACATGATTGAAAAAGTAGTAGATTAAGATATGATAATCATATCTACCAATATTGTAGTTCATTTATAACTTGCATATAGTTCTTCCTTCCATTTTTGTTAATATTATAATATTTTGATGATGAAACGTGTTCCAATGGACTATTCTTGTATATGGATATGGAAGGGGATCTTTGTTAACACACTATTTGTGGGTCCTACTAGTATAAATCAATATGATTGTAATGTTTAAATATCACCTAATCATGTTGTTGTATGATATCATGTCCTAAAGCTAAATAAAACTATATTCTAGCAAAATTATGATGGACCCACATTCTAATTGTATGAAAGTTATTAGATCACTACCTTCAAAATAATGCATGCAATTACTAAATGTTTATTTTTTGATGGGTTAGTTATAACTATTCTAGTAGATTCTTGTGAGATATGTTATTTGAACTCTTCAACTATCAATTATTATGCACAGGACATATTAATCATTGTATGTATATTATTGTGAATACTTAGAATAATTGTCATTATTTTTGGTTGAAGTTGTTGTTTGATGTATTTTTTCACACTCTCATTGAGTTATTGAGGGTTTATCAAAAAAATTGGTTTCAAGGCCTTGTCAAGAAAATATTGTAATTCTAAATTGTGAGCATAGTTTGGTTTTCCTATAAATTGATAATCATTATTATTATGAAGGATTAACTTAGTAAATTGATCTATATGGAATCCCTTGTTGGATTTAGAATTTTGTTATGTATATATGATTTGTGGCCTTTTTCATTTGTATATACTTGTATACTAGAGAATTTCCAACTTATAGAGGTTCTTGATTAAATTTTTATCACATTAATTATCACAAGAAGGATAATGTCTTATACTACCTAGTAATATGAATTTATTGGTATCACCATGTGTTGTAACATGATTTCATTGCACATGGAACATAAACATTAGTATGGGCCCCATTAAGAAATAAGAATTATATTTTTCTTGGAATATGTACATTTTCTAGTAATATTGCATAGTGTTCTAGGTAATTGATTGCATGGTCAATTCAGCTAGAATTTATGTATAAGTCTTGATTTAAAAAAGTATTATTGTATATGGAATTATTTGCACCCCTGATCATTAAGGTCACATTTTGTATGTGGAAAATGTGAATAATATCTAGTTGGTGAATTGGACTATTATAATAATATTGGATTCCACCATAAGGTAAATAAAATTAGAAGTTTAAAACTATTATTATTGAGTGTGTATCTTCATATCATGATTTCAAAATGTATATAGTGTTGGGTGTGACTTCGTAAAATTTTATTCATGCTTAAAAAAATTATAATTATTGTTGTTATTATTTAAAAGTTTCAAATAATCGTTATGTTCCCTTGTTGATGCATGTTGTGTTCCATTTGGGTGTTGTCACAATAGTGTGTCTCACTTTTGGGACATCCCAATTTTTTCCTGAAATCACTTATTTTAGAAAAACTAATGAGTTAAGCCTTGAGAGGTTCCATCTAAATGGTTTTAATTGAAAAAGATTAGATAAGACCCCCTTAGATAGAATCCCTCTAGTATTAAATCATACCCACAATGGAGTCTCATTCACACCTATCAAAATGTTGGCAAAAAAACACTTTTTTCTTTACCTTTTGAGGGATTAAATAAAGTCATTTAGAAATTATATTTTCAAGATTGTAGCCTTTGAAACGATCTTTCCAAAAAGTATAATTTTGATATGTTTTCCTTTTATCATGTATTTAATTTTTAATTTTTATTGGACATAGGTTTTACACTGAACATCAAGTTCTTCATTGCTCCACTAGACTAGATTTTTTTAAAATTGATTATTTTAAATAGATTAGGTTTTACAATGAACATTGAATGATTTTTATCAAGTTGGACATAGGTGGAAAAGTAGTAAACCATTGAAATAAAAAACAAAAAATACCTTTCCCTAGGTATTGATGTCCTTTTTCCACCCAGAAAAAAATATTTTGATATATACACATGTTTTGTTTGATGGCATACACCTATGTCCAAATTATAGTTACTATGATTTCAAAAAATAATTAAAAAATATATGTAACAAAAAATTATGAAAAAATATCCTTTCCCTAGATATTGATGTTAAGAATTTATATTTTAAAAGAATTTTATCCTATCTAGAAAAATAGTTATGTTAGACGACATAAACACTACTTTCTAAAAGTGTTGTTTACTATTTAATACTAGTTATTATTTAGGAGATATTGAAAGATTCATGATTTATTTAAGAAAAAAATTAAAATATATAGATTTATAATCTACACACAAATTGCCACAAATCACTAGTTCGCATCATCTTCAAGTTCTTAATAGTTTAGCTGCTATAGGTCTCAAAAGGTGAAGATTTAGTTAAAAATGTTTATATAAATGTCGATCTTCACCAAAAAGTGAAACACAATATTGTGATTTCACCCATTTAAGAAGGGTTTCACAATGTTTTATGATTATAATACTTGATATAAGTGAATCATAGTATAGCAAGGAATCTCTTGGAGGTATATAGAAGCTTGGTAATATTATTGTTGCATTGTGAAGATAATTTGATTGTCAATGGCATGCGCTTCAATAGACTAGATTTATTTTAAATCTGTTATGCTATTATACATAATTTTTGTGTACATATTTGATTCTAAAAAATTGAGTATTTTTTGTATTTCTCTTTGATAAGGGAAGTTATTTGTGAGGTTAAATGAAGCCCTAGGTATAAGAATATACACATGTATATTTCTTGAGACATTATTGTGTGGAGAACTACATGTGACTTTGATCTACTAGAAGTGGAAATCTATGAATTTCTCAAACAAAGGATGTCACTATGGCCTAAGTTAGTAAAGCAGATGTTTAGGGAATAAAACCAAGGTTTAGGGTTGTTCCTAAACTTGATCAACCCCCCTCTTTAGTATGATTTGGATTGAGATTGAAATTGTATCAAATGACTATTAAATCATCTTTCTAATTAATATATTTCCACTCTATAGGTTTGATCCAACAAAAGGAAATCTATCATCACCAATCTATCTAATCTCTAAGATAATATGTATTTTAATATATAAAATATACTTCAATCCTAGGTGAAATTTTAGAATCACTTTCATCATGGTTTTTTTTCTTATGTGAATGCATGAAAATGATGGGTTTAAAATAATCATGTGATCTATTGAGGAATGACTTAAAACCATAGAGTCTTTCTAGTTATATACCTAAATACTTTGATAGTCAAAATAACATGTTGACCATTATTGATCTCTCTCTTCCTTTATTTAGTTACTTTTCTTATGAAATTATGAGAAAGTAAATAGAGTGGATGGTCTTGATGTTTCTTACTTTATGAGTTTTATATGTATTTAGTGGAAAGTAAATTTTGGAGATCTTAATGTGCATAGGTTCTTTAATCACTCTATGTGGTAATGCAATTAGGTTAACCTATCTAGGTTGTGAACCCTTAGGAAAGTATGTGTTGCAGCAATACTATTTTATCTTATAAAAGTTAGAATGCTAAATTGAGTTTGATATAGGACTTGGATTCTATGGCATCACATCTAGGATTGAGAAAGGAATACTATGAGGAAATACGTAGAGGAGAATTATTATATTACAACATAGCTTATCCCACTCATCCAAAGGTGATCATAGAAATTGTAAAATTTGTTATCCAATAATAAATAATCTCATCATTTATCCAACGTAATATAGTTTAGGGAGTCTACTCTACCAAAAGATTTTTTTTTTATATCGTAGGGTTACATGGATTTCAATAGTATTATGCAAGTGATCTAAATGCTTAAGAGATACCAAATTCATGGGGATTGGATTGGGGTTTTCTAGTGGCATCCAAGTGGAAGATGGCATGGTCTTCCTATATCAAGAGTTTAGTATAGACATAGATGTATTAGAAGGAATGTGTGTGGTTATAGTGTTGTTTCTTTCCCGAGTTATGTTTCTTAGGGTTATATTTTTTAATTTAGTTAGAGGGATTGATAGCATGGGCACTAGTCTTAGGTGAGGTAAAATCATAGAAAAATAGATATGTTTACTTTCTTGTAAGATGACTCAAATGTTTAGAGGGCTATTGTATTTCCACACTTTTACATACATTGAGATGTTTCTTATTAGTATTGTGTTGCTAACTATGTATTATGGAATGCATAGGTCATGCTAGTGAATTTTCTTTGAGTGTTTGTTAATGTTTTAGATTCACCATTTTATTTAGAAAATAATTTTATAATTATGGATTATGTTTAATTTTTCTTTGATCTATATTTTTTTATTATATTTTTGTTGATTTGTTGGATTGCTTGAGATATTATATGCATTGGTTAGCATGTTTACCAAATGACTTGTATTGTATGCATTTTATGTCTTGTATTTAGTCTAATTGCATGTTTAGATAAGGTGTTCATTTTCATGTGAGTTGTTGGTATTGCTTGTGCTATGGTATATAATTAGTATTTCATGACAAGACCCTTGTGATATCTTGATGTATTTTATGATGTGTTATTTGTATGCATTAAAGGTGTAAGAGCCTTATAAAGAAATATCATGGATCAAACATGGGTTATGTTGTGTATTTTATGATACATATGTTATGTTTTGTATAATTTTATTATCATAGAGTCTATCCCTATTGGACCCATTTGTAAAATTGTAAATTCATATAATTCCTTGCTCATTTTATGCATTTTCCCAAATTTTCCCATCAACTATACCTAATTTGAGGGATATTCAATGGACCTATGTGTTAAGGCAAGCCTAAAATCTTAAATTTCTTAAGTTTTTTGGTCATCATTTTATTTTCTCACTATTTTCCTAACTATTATAATCCAATACATGTTTTTCAAAATTTTCCTAAGTGTTAGTGTGTTAGCCCTTTCTAAGGCTCAAGAACCTCTTGAACCTCTAATGCAGTTCAATGGAGGCTAAAATCACTGACAAAATAAGGTAAAGGATAAGGTATATATAAGTTCAAATGGTTTTAAACTCATTGGCATAGTTAAAAGAAGGAAAAATCTCTAACATTGGACAAGAAAGTGAATAAAAGATGAAAATGACTAAGTGATCTTGTTGCCAAGTTATATGGTTTTTGAACTCATAGAAGTGAATAAAATGAAAGAAAATGGCTAAGGAAAGGGGATGATAAGGTAATCGACAATTTTAAAATTCTAAAACCCGTTGACATGGTTTGAATGAAGCCTAGAGTGCCAATGACAAAGAAAAAAGGTAGCACAAGGGAGTGAAGGTTCATCATCAACAAGTTTAAGACTTTTTGAACTCATTAATTCACTTATGAAGTTTATAATTTCATGAAACCTATTATATTTTTCAAGATTTTGATGAAGATAAAGAAAATGAACACGTGATGTTGGCAAGTTTAATTATTCTTAAACTCATCAAAGATAGGTTCAAGGATATTTAAAAGCATCGATAGGTAAAGAGAAGGTTTAGTAAATAATTTTTAAACATTATACTACAAAGTGTATCAAAAGTATATAAAATTTACATGACAATTCTTGAGTGTTGCATTAACTCTATTATATGTGACACCATGACTATGGTGAGTGGCCTCTTAGCTACATGATTGTCTTGTCACAATCAAGGGAATTTATTTTTAGGTAATAATCTCTCTCTTCCATTAGAACTCAAAATCAAATGATATATACTAGTCCTCCCTAGATATGAAGATAGCTTACCAAACTATTTGAATCTATTCATAGCCTTCTTGAATAGTTGTTCAAATATAATTTTGTGCAACTACCTCCTATTATACCTCTTGACACTAAACATATTTTATCACCTTCTTATGGCCTAGATGTATTCTATCAATTTTACTAGGTGCTTAGTCATTATAGATAGTGATGTTTGCATCTAAAATAATTATTTAGGTCCACATCAATTCAGTTGTTGTATAGGTATCTGATGGAAGTGATAAAAAAAAAATTATGGGTAAAAATATCATAATCTATAGATATATAGTGATCTATTCCATAATAATCTCTCTCTTCCATTAGAACTCAAAATCAAATGATATATACTAGTCCTCCCTAGATATGAAGATAGCTTACCAAACTATTTGAATCTATTCATAGCCTTCTTGAATAGTTGTTCAAATATAATTTTGTGCAACTACCTCCTATTATACCTCTTGACACTAAACATATTTTATCACCTTCTTATGGCCTATATGTATTCTATCAATTTTACTAGGTGCTTAGTCTTAATAGATAAAGTGATGTTTGCATCTAAAATAATTATTTGGGGTCCCATCAATTCAGTTGTTGTATAGGTATCTGATGGAAGTGATAAAAAAAAAAAAATTGGGTAAAAGTATCATAATATATAGATATATAGTGATCTATTCCATAATAATGCTTCCCATTTCATCAACTTTATACTTTCTTTTCCTATGTTATACACCGACACTGATAGGCCTTTGTCGTCTCTTTCTAGTGTGGTAGGAATGTTGGTTACTCACCCTTGATCATCTCAAGAGTAAATTATTCATGATCTTACCTTATATATCTCTCATACTAACATGCCTATTGGCATTGATGATGGTCCTCTATATATTTCTTCTTTTTTCCATGGATAGTTCATTAATGGATTCATCATTGATCCTATTAGCATGGTTAATGTGGTCATGGAGGAAATATTATATTTCAACCAACTATATTATAGAGATGATTACGAGTGATCAAAAGTCTCTAGATATACTCACGATGGCATGGATCTTCCAAAACTTAGGTCTAATAACTCTCTTCATCTAGCTAAAACCCAAGTTCTTATATGTTCCTTTCTTGGTCATCCCTTATTTTCATCACTTTTGTGCAAAGTAAGGCATTTTGTGGCTAACTATGATGAAGGTGGTCACCTCTATTATTCATAAGTGTCATAAGTTTCCACATGATGGATTCATATATACTATCTATCATAGTAGATATCATCCACTTGCATCCCATGGAAAAGAATATTGGATTATTTATAACCTATCCTAATAGGACTTGTTAGACCACACTCTAATATCCTATTCAAATATTATTAGAAATTAAAAGTGGTTCATATAGCATCCTTATCTATTGGAACTTCCTCCTCTTTCCTAGTTGCATCTCCTTTGTATTATTTCTATAGTGGTAAAGGAAAATCCATCTTTGATGGGGATGTCTCCCATTCCTTCTTTAGTATCATGACCTCCCTTTGTGGCCTATGTTCCTCCCTTAGCTCTAGTAGCTATAGGAGGAAGACCACCAATTACATATAGACCCTATCACATATGTTCTCACTCTATTGTGGCTACTTCAGTTCCACCAAATACTTCTTTGATAGTAAAGGAAAATTATCTCATTATTATAAAACCTCGTGCATTACAAATCATCCCCTCCCAGTGGCTTCTCATTTTTCTCCACCTACGACCTTAGAAACAAGAGGAAAGTGGCATATGCTAAGTGATCCACCCCACATTCCTAGATTTTCCTAGCCTCTAATGGTTTCTTTTGTTCCTCCTCCTATCCCACCCAAAAAAATAGGAAAAAAAACCAAACCTAGTAAAATCTTTGATTCCTACTCCAACTTAGTATAAATCCCTTCACTAATGGAGTGAACTTGCAAGATATTGAAAGAACCATCAACAAAATTTATCTAAAGATTAAGCTACCTTGGATTCCCTAATATTGAGTATCTTCCTCCTATGCAACTAATGGTAGTGATAGAAAATGTATCCCTTTACATCTTCTCACTTGTTTGGGCCCTCGTTAAATTTGACTTAATTGTTCCTTAATTTAATGTTGTAAGGTGTATCCCTTTACACTTTCAAACTTATTTAGGGATCCCTTAATTAATTGAGTTTAATTATTCCATAATTGGGCCTTTAATTCATTTTCCAAGCCTATTTAATTACATTTTCCAAAGAGGAAACCTGACATTCATTAATGCATTAACTTAACAATTCAAATTGAGCAATGTGTGTCCTAGGTTTAGGGACCTGGGACCCATTTTCCCATGGGCGAATGGGTCCTCCCTTGACCTTAGGACCTAAATTTAAATTATTATTTTTGTGTAATTTTAATATATTCAAATCTATGATTCAAATTCAGCTTGTGATATTTGAATTTCAGGAAATTAAGGATACCTATATGTAAATACAATGTTATTTCACTATGTTTCACCTAGCAATTTTTGGTCTAAGGAACCTAGCAAGTTTATGAGATTTCAAGAGAAATAAAAGGCATTCAAGAGAAATAAAAGGCATTCAAGAGAATATTTATCATATTTTTATTGCAGCAATCAAGATCCAATCATCATGTCAAATTCTTCTTGCATCATGCATGTTTTTGGAGCTAACATTGTGATGTAGGTTTCATGATCAAATCAAGCATTCAACGTACTATTTGAAGCAAGATTCAAGTTTCAAGATCCACATCCATTGAAGCCATTTAATGTAAGTTGTAGATCTATATCCCAAGGTTTATTCAAGGGTTTGTTGAGTGGTAACATTTCTTTGTTCATTCTTCATTCCCTCTTTCATGATTTTATACATTTCAAGGTTTGATTACCAAAATGGGTTTTGATCAAGGAAAACCCCCATTCACCAAAAAAAAAAAATTCCCTCTCATGTTGTGTTTTTAGATCTAGGTGGAAGAAAGATTCAAGATCTCTTGAAGAGAAAATCTGAAGAATTTGAAAAAGTTTCAAAAGTTGTCATCTCATGGAAACTCATCTACAAAAATTATTTCCAACATTCTGACACTACCACTTGGACAAATTGGAAGATTCAAATCTATATCAAAGCTCCCAAAAGTTTTAGAAAAACCTTGATAGTGGACCCATTCACCCCTAGGAAAATAAGTCCCAGTCAACCTTTGAAAAATCACTTTTGGTGACTGGTAAACGTAGTTCTACCCTTCTCAGATATGTAATTTAATTTTTGGTTATGCTTATTTTGAGTTTAATATTGTTGTTTGAAGTTTAATTTGGCATAATTGGGTTAGTTTACTATTTGAAGTTTTTCTACCAAAAGTGCCTGGTGAACCTAACCTCCATCCTTCAGTCATAAGGAAATCTGCAGATTCACACCTTGAGTTGACTCACCTAAAGGGTTGTAAGTAGATTCTTTGTGTGGATCTCATTTCCTAATGAAATAGAGGAAATATAGTTTTATTATACCCCTATTTTTCTCTTATTAATCAATTTTATGTGACTCCTTCATTCCCAAAAAGAACGCCAAAAAGGTTAAAATAGTCCTCGCCTCATTTATGGACCCTCCTCTTCTTGATACTCATAGTGTGTTTCATTTTTCCAATCCCCTAGACATGTCTAATGTTAGTGTTATCTTTGCCATTATTCTCACTTCTCGTATTCCTTTCCATCATACCCAATGTAGACAACTCAAAATTCCCCCCATCACATTTAAGTAATTAAATTAATATTTAATTAATTATTTTCCATAATTCATTATTTTATAATTTCTCATAATTAATTTTAAATAAATATATTATTTATCCTCGTAATTATTTAAATATTATTTAGTTTACTATGGTTTCCCCTTCTAAAGGTTGATTAATTTAATTAACCCAAACTTATCCCCCACTCATCAATTCTTCTAAACTAATTAATTAATTAATCCATCGCAATCATCATTAATATTTTCCCCGATCTAAATTTCTTCAAAATCCCTAAAATTGTTATCATGTGACAAGTGTCCCTAATCTTCTTCAATGCTCACACATGTGTGAGTGTTGATTGGTTTTTTTGCACCTTCCCAACACATATAGCACATGAATGCACTACCTCTCTTGAAAGGTTGAAATTTGCTAACAAGTTCCAGATTACTACCCCAAGGTCTCTCGAGTGTCAGGTCATGAAAATGCTTGGAATAGTTCAGTTGGTTGATGTGATTTTCTAGTAATTATAGGGCAGCCTTTATGGTTTACAAAGCATGGGAAGTTGGGTCTACAAATGGATTTTCAAAGTTCTAGAAGTGAATTAATAGTGGTTGTCCACTCAAAATAGCAAGCTGAAACTCACCTTAATCACCAAGTCTGACATTATGATGGTGCTATGAATCCTACTCTAACAAAGGACTAAAAGAAAAGAAAAAGAGGAAGGGTTGAGAGAAGCTATTCTAAATCTAAGCTATGAATGAACAGTGACAATGGAGGCTGCTACAGTAGACAAACTTCCTATAAACTCAATTTTTCTTGACCAAGAGAACCTACAACTACACAAAACTAGTGCAATCTTCTAAGGACTACAGATTTTCATATTGTACATGCACATCATGAACATACAATTGAACTAAGTTGTAGCGATGTAATGAGGAATCCCATGCTAACTTTGCATAGTAGCTTGTCATCAACAAGTGCCAAAAGTATGGGCTGAAAGTTCATCAAATACCATAACAACAATTTCCATTATCATAGCCATTCAAGAAACTAACAACTAAAACTAGCATGGAAGTTGAACCATGCATGCATAATGAACAAACTCAAAAGACACATCCATAAAATCATGCAATGCTCCTCTCTATTGCTACAAAATTTCCTTTACACCAGTTCTCCAACCATTTACAAATGAGGAGTAAGCCCCTATTTATAGTTTTCCAAAGCCCAAATGAATGGCTAGGATTTAATTACAATGAGTGGCTCAGATTCATAAAAGTTAGGGTTTCACCTACCCCCAATATTTACTCAATTTAAAATAGGCTATTTTGTCCTCTTCCCTATTTTTTCTTGTAGCCTATTTTGTCATCTAGTGACCCTGGCACTATAGCAGTTTTGTCCTATAGTGACTGCCTTCTTTGATGCAGCTGAAAACTTGTAGGAAGATGCCCTTTTTCTGATATGTTTGTTGCATCCTTTGTTACAAATTAGTGTCCCTGAGAAGCAGGTGTGTTTCTCCTAATTCCTGTAGAAAACTCCTAAAAATCATCATTTGGTGGAAAATAAAATAGCTCTTTCTTGTTCCTTTGAAGGTCACCCTTTGCAGTTTTGTCAGTTGCTTCCTTAGCATGCATTCATATGTTGGTTAGTCCTTCATTGTTTATGTAGACATCCTTTTCCTCTCTTCCTCTAGGGGCTCTTGTAGGAATCTTCGATGGCTTCTCAACAAGTTCCATAAATCCTGCACCCAAAGACATAGTAAGTGCTCTTACATATAGAGGCAGAAAATACCAATTCAATCCTACAAATTCATTGTTAGATTCATCCATCCATCATTAAAAGATCATAATATTCATCATTTTTACACATTTGGAGCTCATTTGGACCATAAACATAAATGTGGGTTCAGGGGTGCGAGTGTAGGAAGGTTGAAGGATATTTGGAGTCTTTGTCGCTAAGCAACAAAATTTAGAGCACAGTGACCCACGGGCGGAAGTCCGCACTACGAGACTCGTAGGCTCCTTAGACATTAAGGGCTATGTGTGAAATTTTTGACCAATTTAGGAGATGCGGGGGGAAGCTACCAGGCTGCCATCATATGTTTTCCATTAGGAACGACATTGGAGGGACGAAGATCCGCGAAGCCACAACTCTTAGAAATTTTGAGTTTTCAAGTTAAGCACATGGAAGATGCATTAGAAAGGTTCCTAGACCTATGCCTCAATGATTTGGCCCATTTTGAGAAATGTGGAAATTTGGAATGCGGGAGCTAGAGGGT